>JAJEJO010004830.1:435029-662640 GCA_020662805.1 Glaucomys volans
GGAAGGAAGGAAGGAAGGAAGGAAGGAAGGAAGGAAGGAAGGAAGGAAGAGGGGAAGGAAAGAAAGAAGGACCCTGATTAAAAAATGACCAGAGGACCTAAGTAGCCATTTACCAAAATAAGACAAATAAGGAAAAACGCTCAATACAACTAAACACCAGGGAAGTGTAAATTAAAGCAATGAACTGAACAACTGTTAGGATAACTATTATCAAAAAAGTCAGAATTAATATGTGTTAGCTAGTCAGCAACAAATGTGTGGTACTGCAGGGTGCTGGTGAGCATGTGGGTCATGGCACGAAGATCCTGGGGGAGGACCACTGTGCTTGCCCAGGAGGAGTAAGCAGGGTCAGCATGCAGACAAAGAGCCCCAATCTAGCATTCTTGGAAAGAGGGGTGTTCTCTGTCTCGTTTCTGCCCCTGACCTCACACCTGCCTGCTTCTGATTCAGGGAAGAACAGCAATTTCAGATGAATACTTTTGATTCTGAAATTAGTACATCACACTACCACTAGTATATAATAATCTTTTGGTTAGCTTATTTTCTTCTAAGTTAGCTACTTATTTATGCAGAGAAAATTACCTACTAGTCACTCTATCCTCATTGTTTGCAGATCTACTCCACAGTAAATATACTTTTCTTAATTAGATATATTGTACCTATTTACTTTATATTTGAACCCTCAAAAAATATTTGGGATATGTTAAAAACATAAAGACCACAAAGAATTATTTTGTTGGTATCATATGATAAATGGGAAAGGAATTTGTAAAATATAAGATTTATTGAAGCAAAATTAATAAATTATTTTTCAGTCTCTACATATATGTATTTCTTTATATACATTCCCCTTTAGTATTTATAAATCCGTGTATTTACCTGCCCATCAACCATTCAAACAAAGGTTTTATAATCATTTCAAAGGTATAGTACATAGAAGGTATAAATACGTATCATGACTGCATTTGAAACAGGTATATTTTTAGTCCAGTATGGGAGGCTGTGACATGGGAGTTCTAGGGAGAGGAGCCAAACACTCCATGCTCCTCCCCTGCAGCAGGCTGCCAGGGTAGCAAGCCAGCAGTGAGTTTTCTGGCCAAACAGAAGTGCTAAAATGAAGCATCATGTGAGTGTGGTTTGTAGGGTACTGAAGGTCACTGGGAAAGAGGGGAAACAGAGAAAGCAATAAGGGAAGGCATAAACAAACCTGAAGAGGAAAGAGGGAAGTAGAATAATAGATGGCACGTTTGCTTTTCCAATTTTAGTCTGCCTTAATTGCCAAATGATAATTGTATATTTTATAGGGTTCAAAGTGATACTTTGATACACCTAAGTATGGTGCAATGATCAAGTCAGATCAATGCATATCTGTCACTTCAAATATTTATCATTTCTCTGCGGAGAAAGTTTTAAAAATGTCTTTTACTATTTTGAAATGTGCAATGCATTTTTATTAACTCTGGTCAGCTTGCTGTGCAACAGCACCCAGAACTTATCCCTCCGTTGTGACTGTGGCTTCGTGTCCCTAGTCACCAGCTGCTCTTTCCACACTTCCCTCTTTCCCTTATGTCCTCCCAGTCTCTGGGGACCCCCCTCCCCCGGCGTCTGCAAGTTTGTGTTAATCAGCTTTTTGTTGCTGTGATCAGAACACCTGACAACCTAGAGGACAGAAAGTTTATTTGGGTGCACAGTCGCAGAGATCAGCACACGGTGGCACCACTCACTGATCTGGGTCCAAGGTGAGGTAGCACATCATGATGGAAAGACTGCAGGAGGAGCCTGCTCAGGACATGGTGGGAAGCAGAGAGCAAGAGGGAGGGGAGCTGAGAACTCTGCCAGGACACACCCCCGTGGCCCACTTCCTCCAGCCATGCCCCACCTGCCTATAGTTGCCACCCAGTTAGTCCATTCCAATGAGGATGGACTGATCTGGTCACAGCTGTCACGACACAACCGTCTCACCTCCACATCTCCTGCCTTAACACAGGTGCTCTGGGGGGACACCTCAGATCCAAATCATAACCAAGTTCAACTTTCCCAAATTCTGCATGTAAGTGAGACTCTGCAGTATTTCTCTTCCTATCCCTGACTGATTTTACTTAGTGTTCCCTAGTTGGATCCACATTGCTGTCAATGACACAATCTTCTGCTTTAAGTTTGCATCATATTCCATAATTATTTCTAAAGGTTGTCTACTATTTTTTTCTTTCTTTATTCTGGGACTACAGATTCATAGTTGCATAGAAAATCAGCTTGGTAACTTTATTTTTGTCTTACCTTGGTAATAATCTAGTGATTCTCTTTTACTTTGGCCGTCCAGTATGGGAGACAGTGATATGGGTGCTGTCTTTGAACATTTTCACACAGAAACCAATTGTCCTCAGGTATTCATCAGGAAGATGGGCTCACCCGGCTGGACATTAGCAAGGTGACTCTGCGGGGACAACCTCTTTCTGTTTGTTGTCCCTGGATTATGGAGAGTGCCCTGAAATGGCACCTGATATAAATAAACTTGAATTCCCACCACATGGCCATGTGTGACTCTGGACTTTCTTTGTTTTACTTTTTCCATCTAAAATATGTGCATCCCACAGATGGCTTCCCAACATTTCAGTGAAGATTAAATTGAATGAGGCAAAGTTTCCACATCTATAAAATATTGTGAGCACACAGTAAGAACCTTACCCCACTGCTTTCTCCCTCTTTTTCACTGCACTTGAATTCCCACCTTCTAGACTTTCCATTTTCCCTGACCTTATTCCTGGGTCCAGTGCTGCTTTCCATGAGTTGACCACACTCATCTCTTCTGGAATGTTCTAACTTCTTTTAGCCTTGCAGTTCAGATGTGATTTTTGGTAGTTCTTGT
Source organism: Glaucomys volans (assembly GCA_020662805.1). Classification (NCBI taxonomy): domain Eukaryota; kingdom Metazoa; phylum Chordata; class Mammalia; order Rodentia; family Sciuridae; genus Glaucomys; species Glaucomys volans. Next base: position 437,896 of record JAJEJO010004830.1, read on the forward strand.
GAGATAGAATGAACTTATGTTCCCATCTATACCAGCAGTCCTAGGGATATTACTAATAGGGTTCATAGTACTCTGGAGAGTGTATCAACTTGAACAATTTACATAGGAGTTACATGGCAGGTTTTCCACACCTTTGTAGAAAGTCTTCTCCCTGTCACCAAGTCAAAAGTATAAGGAAATAATACACATATAATCTCCAACAACAAAGGCATAGGACAGACTTCTGTAGAAGAGACAGTTAAAAAAAAAATACATAAGAAGGTAAGCTACTGGGTAATACGTAGTAAATGAGGCTAAGCTAAGAGACAATTAATGTAATCCAAGGATTCTGGAGGCAGATGCCAGAGCCCCAAGTGGTGTGGCTTTTCATATAACTTTCAATTGAAGGCTCATGTTTGGAACAAGTCACCTCAATTCAATTGATATTTCACTAAGTAAAAGGAAAGCGGCCAGGTGATCACCCCTAGGGGGAAAAAAGTAGTTTTCTCCTACGAAGGAAGTGAAGACTAGGACACATTAGAGTACCCACAAATAGTACTGATACCCCCCAAAATCTCTTCCATTCTTGCTTCTAAGTGTTCTCCAGCCCAGTGGTTCTGAATTCCACCGCAAGAAAGCAGATGATTACCCCAATCCACACCAGAGTTCAAGTTTGCAATATTTCTGTGACTATGTTGTAACATATTCACAGGTAAACAGGTAAGCCATAAATTTCAGGAAAACCTGAAACAAGGTAGAAAAGGTACAGAGAAAAAAAAATACATTAGAAGAGGAAGAGACATTCTTAAAATGTGCTTATATACTATTTTCCTCAAAAGAAAAAGAGATAAAATATTCATCAAATAAAAGCAGAATGGTGTAAGAGAGATAAAAACAAAAGATGTTTTGAGAAATGAAGACAGTCTTATAAATTTCAACATAAATTTTAGAATCCATTTGGAACTTTTCTTTGATTTGCTCAATAAAAAGGATTCTTTTTAAAAAAAGGGAAATATAATTACCATAAATCATAAAACAAGGGAATGGATGGTCCAATAACCACATGTTCCAGAAAGAAGACACAGCAAAAATGAAGAGAAGAAAATCATTAAGAAATATAGCAGAATCATTCAGTCAAAGTGGCACTCATATTTTCAAATTACATGAAGCTTACTGAAATGACAAAGAAAGCTATACTAAGATACACAATTGCAAAATATGACATAAACAGAGAAAAATAAAAAGGAAAATCTAAGACTTCCAGGCTACTGTGGATTGGAATGCATGTGTCCAAAGCTGTGTTCAAGTCCTGACTCTCCTATGCACCTGTGCTCATGGGCTTGTGAAGAAATAGCATCTCCGTTGAGGTAATCAAGTTAAAATATGTCCATACTGGATTAGGGTGGTCCAGAGCCAATAACTGGTTGCTTTCTAAGAGGGACTTAGGTACAGAGATACATAGACACATAGAGAGAATGCCAAGTGATGACAAAGTTTGAGTATATGAATTGATGACCCGGGAATGCCAAGGATGGGGAACTGCCCTGGGGGACAGGAAGAGGAAAGGAAGGTGCTTCCCTGGAGCCTCAAGAGGAAGCCTGGCTTAGTTGACCCCTGGGTTTCACAGTGCTGCCCTCCAGAAGCACGGAGCAGTTAATTCACCTTGTTTCAAGCCACCTACTTTGCAGTACTTTGTTACAGAAGCCTCAAGGAAATAATGCACGTGGCTTCAAGAGGAGGGAGGCGTTAATCTCTAAAGGATAGAATTGCAACTGGACCCTTAAAAAGACTGGGCAGAACAACACAAAGAGAAAGCACCTTGCATCTAAGCCCAGCACCTTCCATGTGGAATGCAGGACCAAGAAAGTACACAAGAATATATGTATTTTTATATAATCAGTGACTATTGCATTTAAATTCTGTGTGGAATTTCTTAATATTTTACTTCAGAGTGTTCTTGAGACACCTGAAATAGGTCTAGAAAATAATATGTCATATTCAGGAAGGAAATAACGAGAAGTCTGAGGAAGACAGCTATGCACAACTTTGGAAAGCAACCAGCCCAGGTTGAGAATCCTCCAAAAACAGGTTTCATGTGGATTGCATAGATCTGTTAGTGTGCTCAAAAGGTCAAAGAAATACTGAAATTGAATATTATTTTGATAATAAAAAGAATACGACTAAGGACTATAAACAAAACTGCTCAAATAAACTTCCCAAGAAATCAGGAATGATCCTAGCACATATTTGGAGAAGTATTAAACAAAATTCCCACGGTATCTCATAGATATCTATACCTTACATGTCATGTTTCTATATAGTGCATGCACAAGTGTATTGTTTTCATTATAACATGAGGAAACACAGCATGATGTAATCACTTAAGTAGATAATTAATTGAAGAATCAAGAAGAAAGTTAAGGTGTAGCAGTCAGTTGATCCTTTTGTGTAGTGTGTTAAGACATAACAAAGGCAATATTGCGTGTCTCAGTGCATATGCTTGGTCAAAATTCCCAAAATTAATCACCACAGGATTGTGGAAAGGGAAGATGTGAAATAATTGGGCCTGCATTGACAATGTTCTCTGCTTTAGAATGGAAAATATGACAATTTCTTCTGCTTCAACTTTGCAGTTTCCTGCATGGTTTGAATTAATCAGATCTAGGTCCATGCACTTTTAAGAAAGGGTCAGTCTATTGCCTTCAAGTTTCTATAAGCTATTTAATATTTGGGAGGCTTGAAAAGATACTCATTTTGTTTCATGGAAATGAAAGGATCTGAGTGCTGATCTTCCTGTATTTTCCTGTATGTCAACCTGCTGTGTCGGGCTAAAGATACAGCTCTTTTCTCAGAAGATATCAAGGATCTTCTTTATGTCATTGAGCTGTGGCTGGATGCTTGGGGATTCAAGGAGTAATGAAGGGAGCACAAAAGAATTTGGTCATGGTCAGATTAGAGAGAACACCAGAGAGCCAGCCTGCTCTGGGTGGGAGAATGGGAAGCAGAGAGATGCAGAAGAAATCTGAGTGGAGTACAGAAACACCCCACTAAGTTCGAGACAATCCCAGAAAGCACTTCTTGTTTTACCAGTCCTCCAGATGACATTTCCTGAGCCACATTGGCTGTGGTATTAGGTTCAGATGGCAAAGGAGAGAATTCGCCAGATAACTGATATGAAATCCCCCACAACTTGTTCAAGGCATTCGGAACATCAAGACATTTCTGTCTGCTCTGGGGAGGACACAAGCACCTTCTTCAAGAATCACTGGCTTGTAGGAGTCCAGGTGGGTGGTGGGTGGACTGTCAGCAGAAGTGCTTTCCACAACACAGCAAGGGACAGAGGAAGCCGCTCATCTCAGCCATGACGGTGGAGTCCAGTCAACCCCATATTCAAGGACAAGGATCACACCAGAAGGACAGAGCTAAGAATAACCCTTATGTTCTTGCCAAGAAATATGATCTGATTTCCCCTACTTCACCTTGAATATGAGAAAATATTACAACTTCTGGTTTATAAACTGAACCTAGAATTAATGGAACATTTAACCTAAAGGAGCTTTTAAACAAGATAAAGGCAAGGTAAAAGTAAAGGATAAAGCTACACTGCTTCTTTACTTATAAGAAAGATTAAACAACTTCTAGAAACAGAAAAGAAAAAATTAAGGAGACTAAACCGGATTTGTGAGATAAAATTTTTGACCTTCACTACATTATAATTTGTATAAATATGAGTTAGATTTTGAACAAATGACTTCTTTTTATTTTTTAACCAAGTTTGCAATACCAAAAAGTTCATTTGGATGAGATCAGGAAGGACAGAGTTTTCAACTTCCCATGTCCTCTCTCCTCTGTTATTGATATATAGTCTAGAAGTTCAACAAGAGAGAGAACACACGTGTAAGAGATGATCCTAATGAAAATAAAAGAGCAGTTCTTTGTAGGCAGTCAAATATTTAACTGTCCAAAGAAGATGAAAACACAAAGGTAAATTAATGATTTTTCAGGGTTTGTACTGTGTAGCTCCCTGTCTAGGGAAGCTATATTGAATTTTTGGAGAGCTTCAAATCAGTTTTCATGGGGCACACACATGTTAATTAACAAGCATCACAAAGAAAATCTAGAAGGCAGGTGGACCTAGGTTGACTATCCAAACCATATTTCAGATCTAATGCACATTTCACTCTACTTTAATAGTCTTTCTAAACAATTTCAGTGCTTTTCCCAAAATGAAATAAAAGCAGTCCTCATAAAAAAGTACAAAAGGAAAAAACAGCTAAAATTGCTCATAATATACCAATAAGTCTTAGGGCCTCTGGGTGATTCAATAAATTACCCTGAAAACAAAGGCTTAGTTTACATCAAAAATTCCAGCACAGCATAAGTGAGTACAATGATTACCTTATGCATTATCATAGCATAACTAAAATAAACTATTAAATGAAAATAATTTACTTAAATACTAACAATGTCTATGAATAGCAATCCCTGCTCTTTACTTACTAGGGAATGAGACCTTAGAAAACCAAATGTAGGCAGAAAGGAGGCCAAAATTCCTATCACTACTCATCCTACAGCAATTCATTCTCCATTAGGAGCACAACTGCATACCTGAGGTGCTCATGGCTGTGCTACTAGAACTCTACATGCCGACCCCTGGACAATTCTCTCCTGAGACAGTTCAGGAGCTAATTTCAGCCATAACGTTCATTCTTCCATATTATGATCCATTAGATGATGGAGATAGAGTTTAACCTAAGAATATTACTTTTTTATAAAAGAAAAAAAGAGGAATGCGTAATTGTCTCCATCAGTTATTGAAACCATGTTGATAAAATTATAGAATACAAAAAGGGAGATTTAGGATCCACTATGATTTTTGGTAGTTTTTAAGTCTTTACTTGCAATTACTATAGTAAGAGCTTTTAGGAAACAGATCTCAAAACTATTTTATCTAGGGAAAAAAAAATCCATGATTGGCATTCATACAGAAATGTTTCAAATAATAATAATAATAACAATAATAACAATAACAATAAAAGGAATAAATTTAGCAAAAAACAAATGAAAATATCTTTTGGAATGGTACACTAAGAACATTCTGTGCACTTACTAACAATCCAAATGAGTCAAGTGGCACTATTTGAATCTAAATTATTCTGTGTGCTAGTCCCAATTTACTCACCATCAGGAGTCAGTATAATATATTACAGAGGAAAGAAATTTCATGGTCATTGTTGTCATTTTATTTACAAAATTGATGACTGAAAGTTTTACGTAGGTATTTTCCCCCCAAAGCAAAAGTCTGTACAAACTCACAGGAATTAGAAGTCATATTTATATCAATACTCCCCAAACCAACACAAGAAAATATATGAACAAAAGATTACTCACATAACCATAATTAGTATAACCACAATCTTCTCCTTTTATAGATTGTCTTTCATTTTTGCTCTTACTGTAAGAATCAAAATATCTTAACTACTCATATCAAATTTCATAGTACTGGACCCTACGAATGAAATTTAAAAACTGAAATGAGTATATAATTCTAAAATGTAGTTGCATGAGATAGTATTACACAAGCGATAGACATGTATTTTACATATAGACACATAAAGTACATTTCTTTCTTAATACCCCTTAAGTCTATTGTCATGAAGAGTTGGTCTTTAAAATAATTCCCATTTTCCTAGCGAGGCATAACCAGAAGTCAATATCACTTCAAAAATAAAATTGTTTTAATTATTTGTTTTGATATTTATTCTCTTTGCTCTTAAATATCTGATTTTAAAAGCACACAAGAAATAATATAAATCAATTGCCTGTAGACTCAAGCTTTGGTGTAAGAAGTGAGTATTTCTAACACACAGCATGTCTAAAATTCTTTCTAACAGGAAAAAAACAAAACTCATTTTGGGAGCATTTAAAGTTAAATAGTAATTTTTAATCAATCAATTAATTAAAAATTAATAGTTTTTGCTATTTTGTACCTCATTTCATCCCATGTAGGATAATTGAACATCTTTTTGATTGAAATATCTGCCCATTCCATGTAATAATTTTGGCAACCTGTATCTATTCATTCAACATTTCCACAAGATTTATATTGTTTTTTTAATCTTGCATTTTAAAGATTTACTATATGCATCCCTTGTACACAGGAATCAGATCAAGTCTTGTCATACTTTTCATCTTTTTTTCTAAGTGATCTGTTGTGTAGTTTATGGAATAAATTTCAATTTATCAGCAATAAAAGAAGTTAGATTCTGGCAGCTCTATAAATCCAGGGATGTTAACTAGGCCTTAAAAAATAAATGCTGAAGCGTTCATTTCTCCGTCTGCCCTGATACCAGATGATTATTGCTATTACTTTGCCTATTTCAGTAACAACTTCTTCAGACACAAAAAGTTAACAATTTTGAAAGAGAAAATAAACAAGAAAACTCAACTGCTAAGTGAAAGGTTGTGAATAAAACAAAATTCGCTAAGTGGTGAGGTGAAAATTTTATAGAAAGAAACAAAAATGCCTTTATTGGCATAGAGAAACATTTAATAAGAAAGAAAGATGACAGCGCTCAAATATTTTCCCAATTATTTTTACACTCCAATTTCTATACCCTGCAGAGATCAAACGGTTTTGAACAATTGTAAATGCCAATAGTTGTTTGAATACTAAATGATTATTAAAGGTGAACTGACTTTTGATTTCATGCCATAAATGTCTTTGAATTATAAAATTTTACAGCTGCAATGTAGTTTAGAGATCATCTCTTGTGAAATATTCATTTTACAGAGTGACATCCACTATACAGAGGAAATAAGTGGCTGACCTTTGTGGCAAGTGATAGAGTTTGACATCTAAATAGTCTGCAAGTTTAGACAAGATTTCATGCAAATTTCTTTCATTCCTTGATGATGTAGCATTCTTATTATACTGTGGTTTTTCTTGGTCCTAATGTGACTCTGCCTTCACTTTTCTCTCAAGTACTAATGTGACCACTTGGTGCTCATCAAACATCTTAATTCTCTATCTACCAGCTGCTTGGAGTTACCTGTATCCAGGTGGTAGGCTGTGGCAATAGGGGGTAAATGGGAATGGTGAGTGTCATTTCCAAGCAAAAGCAGAGAAGAGCTGGTGTGAGTTGTGCATGAGCCTTGTACTCTGTATCCTGCCATGATGACTATAGAGGCCATTTGCTGGACTGGAGCTGATTGGAAGAAGTGTACTCCACTCCACTGGGGAGACTCTTCCTGGTAGTCTCTCCAGTTTCTACAGACTTTGCATCAATCAAAAACAAATATATTAAACTGCTCTGGTTTGTTACTGAATTGTTACTGCTGACCACCTTTCATTTCTTAATCTCTTATAAGTGCCTTCCCTGTATTGAAATTGTGTTTCTTCAAACATCATCTCCTGTTATCAAATGCATTTCATTCTTGACTTGCAAGATTAGTTGACATCATGGATCACCTGCTCCTTTACTGATGTTTTTGCCCTCAGTAAACTCGACAACTCTGCATGTTTCTCTTGGCCTTTCCACAGAGGTCCAATGTCAGTTTTCTTTTCTTTCTTTGCAAGAATAGTATATGTCCCTTAGTATATCTATGGTCTGATTCTCTTGAGTTTCTTATCTGTTTTTAAAGGACATTGTGAAAAGTTCCACTAGGATTAGGGATCATCTTAAATTAAGACCTAACCTAGCCTTATCATTGTCTCCACCATTTTCCTTGCAAGCATGTCTGTCCTGCTTCCCCTGGGGTTTGAAGGAATCGATATCCGTGGATGCATTTAGAACAGAGAACAGAGTCACTCACTCCCCCCTCTTCCTCTCTTTTGACCTCCCTGCCACATTAATAGCCTCTTGACTCAGTTCCACTACCAGACCTTCTCTGACCACACCCATTTCCATTTTTATCAATTCCACTCAGCTAAGACATTAAGTAGCTGCATTTGGAGCTTGAGACAATTTGAACTAAAATACACAATAATATTCGAAGCAAGAGTTGGTGTGTCTTGAAAGTAGTTGTGATCCCATCATCTCAGAACAGAATGTGCCCCAAACCAAACCTCGATACCAGGAAACCTTGACTTTTGTTAACTGCCCTGGACTTGTAAACTTTCTGGACAGAGTTTATGTTGAAATTTGCTGAGTATAAATCTGGTTTGACACAAGACCATTCTCCAGTTCCTCAGCCCTCTCTCCGGTGGAGAAAGGGCTGTTCTTCAAATCACTCCCTGCTGACATTCTAATCCAAAGAGAAACCCACTCCGGTCAACTCACCGAATTCAAAGATCACCACCCAGGCCTTCCTTTGTGTGCCACTATTTTTCAGTTTCCTGTGTCTCACACACACTACAGAAATCATCTCCTCATTGTGTTTGTTATCTATCACTATGGTTTAGAGATGGATTGGGTGTCCGCTGAGGCTTCATGTGTGAAGTGCATCCCCATTGCGAGGTACTTGGAGGGTGGAAACAATCTGACCATGATGCTTAGAGGGGAGTGTTTGGGAAACAATTAGGATCAGATCGGGTCATTAAGGTCAAGCACCTCCGATGGGATCCTCATGACTCCCATTCTCTCTCTCTCTCTCTCTCTCTCTCTCTCTCTCACACACACACACACACACACACACACACACACACACGCACACTTGTCAAGAATGCACTGGCTAGATTTGACCCCTCAACCTTGGAGCCTTGGAGTCCCAGGCCACATTAAACCTCTTCTTTACCAAGTAGTCTGTCTTTGATAATAACAAAGGCAGAGTAATAACCCAGTCCACATCCAATACCACTGGCTACAGCGTGTGCAAGCTATGATCATACTCTCCTGCTGATTCACATGGACACTGACATCCTTAATATAATACCTGTGTCTTAAACACAACACCCATGGGGAATCATGATCTGGTTCAAACCTAAATTCCAAATTGTGTGTACTACCTATGTGTTATTTCCATTTTCACATGTAAGTAGGGCGACTGTACAATATGAATTAGTATGAAGTTTAACAAACTCTTGAAATAAACAAGGAGGGGAAAATAGGGATATGAAGCATAAGCCAAGTCCACCCCAGGCACACTGGGACACTCTGTCAGCCTGACACATCCTTTTTACCTTGCTTTGTGATTTTCTACTTGTGCAAATTGATCCTACCTGTCGTTGGGAGATTCTCATTGGAATACTATTCACACTTCAGATCTTCCCGTAAACGTCACTTTTCTTGTATTTTTCTTCTTCCAAGCATTAGGACATTAATTAGGCTTTTTTGTTGTTGTTTGTAAATGACAGAAACAGCTGAAATTAACTGAGTGGGAAGTTCTCAGATAAAAGAAGACTCCAGCATGAGTGGACTGAGTCGTGGGGACCACCGCACTGTACCCTGGGCTCATTGGCTCTTACAGTGCCTAGGTCTTCATGCAGCAGGAGGGCAGGGACATGGCAGCAGGCGTGTTACCATAATGTCATCAAACACAGAAATCCCAGAGGAAGGAGAGGTGATCCTTCTCCCAACGTCAGTAGCAAACTTTGCAAGGACAGCGTTTCACTGGCCTGGCTTTGCACTTCTGCATCTCTGGTCTAGTTAGAGTGGCTTGGAGGCTCAGGTCATAGCTCCATGCTTCCATCCAGAGAGACGGGTACTACCATAACTGATGCCCCCAGAATCATGATCAATAAAGGTTTTCATCAGGAAAGGGAAAGGCCTTTCTTTGGGACAAACAAAACAAGAAGAACCACAGGATCAAATAGTCACGTGAGAGCGACACTCTGAAGTTGTGCTGCTCAGTTAGGATCCCAGGAAGAGCCCCACCCCAGCGGGAAAATGGAAATGGTTCTCTTTCTTTATGCCCTTGGGTTTTTGTTTTTTGTTTGTTTGTTTGTTTGTTTCTGCAAAAGTTCGTGTATTTCTTTTTTAAATGCTAGGTTAGTTGAGGCTTAACCATATGGAAATGCTGGAAGTCTGGGAGGTGAGGGGAGAGGGGAACTGGTATCTCCCAAGATTAACCTTCACTTTTTAAAGGTTATTGTGCATGTGATTTTTTTTTCCTGTTCATACATTTGTGCCGTCCATGTGCTCTTGGCACATTTCAATAAAAATGTTTGAAAAATAAAACTAATAAAGCATTGTATTTATGTGTTTTTATACCTTCATTCTGTGACACACCAGCTACGTCTCTCATCTTTGATTTTTTTTATTTTTTATTTTTACAGACTGCATTTTGATTCACTGTAGTCAAATGGGGTACGATTTTTCATTTCTCTGCTTGTGCACAATGTAGATTCACACCATTCATGTAATCATACATGTATATAGGGTATTGATGTCTGTTTCATTCCACCTCTTTCATACCCCTGCCCCTCCCCCCTCTCATTTTCCTCTATGTAATCCAAAGTTCCTCCATTCTTCTCTTACTCCCCACCCTCCACTCCCATTATGTATCATCATCCACTTATCAGGGAAAACATTCAGCCTTTGGTTTCAGGGGTTTGGCTTATTTTGCTTAGCAAGATATTCTCCAATTCCATCCGTTTACCTACAAATGCCATGATTTTACTCTTGTTTATGGCTGAATAATATTCCATTGTGCTTATGTACCACAGTTTCTTTATCCATTCATCTATTGGAGGGCATCTAGTTTGGTTCCACAATCTAGCTACTGTGAATTGAGCTGCTGTAAACATTGATTTTCTTATCCGTAAAATAAATTTTTGGGGGGAGACAAAGTACAGTTTCTTTAAGCAACTTAACATGGTTGCTCTCAGAGATTAAATGAATTGCTATTAATGCTATCATCATTCCCACTCCTTTCCTCTTGGTGTCTCATTGATCATATCATGCATTTTAATTTTTAATAGAAATTATGTATTATCATGTGTCTTATTCCCTCCATTATATCATAACTTCTTGCAGTTTGTATTCATACCTTTTTCACCTTCCTGCCACTAACTATCTAGCATGACTATCTAGCACTCAATACCCTGAATAAAATAAGCACTTAATACACACTCTTGGTTGTGCTTTTTTTCCACACATCACATACCTTATATGTCCATAAGCTTCCCTGAAAAATGGTCAACTTCCCACAGCAATGATCTTGCCTCATTGTTTTCATCTTTCAAAATTCTTAAGGTGATGCTTTGCACACTTGGGAGATCCAATAAGCTTCTGAACGAACTCAGTCAACATGGGATGTACTGTACGTGGTGAGTGATCACAGGGTTCCCCACTTCCCTTTTACTGAATGCTTGTCAGATTCTGCATCCTCAAGGTTTGCAGAGGGTGTGATCTCCTCTCTGTGCACCTGGGGGATCCCTATGATCCAGGGGACATTACCATGCCCCAGGGACCCACAGAGCACGTTATGGTAAAGCGCATCACAAACGTAAGGTCATTTACATAACGAATTAACTAATGTGTGTTTATATTTTTAGTTAAGGAAAAAAATTCTAATTTCGAAATTCCTAAAGCCTCCCACTTTCCATCCCCACCACCACAAAGCTGCTGACACTCTTCTAATTTTGATTTTTTTTTTTTAAGAAAAAAAAAGGGGGGGTGAATAGTTCAAGCAGTCATTTTTATATGCCACAAATAGAGTTGCGTTTTCGGCACACACAGGAGCACGATCGCCTCTCCTCGGGATCCTGACAGGCTGTCATTGTTTACCGCCACCGCTGTCACGTGGCGTGCCTCGGCGTCCCCACAGCAGAGCCCAGAGCGGGCGCCCTGCCTGACGCTGGGCGCGCAGGGGAGCCTCCTGTCGACTTGCGCAGGACGATTCCTGGGGAAAGTGTGCTCCCTAGTGTCCAGAGCGGCCCAAGGCCGAGCGTTCCAGCGAGCGGCTGGGAGCAGGAGGGGCTGGGTCCCAGCCTCCGCCCTGCACGTCCTGGCCGCGTGGGGCTGCAGATCCCGCTGCAGATCCGACCGCCCAGCGCCAGCAAGGATCCCAGCATCAGTCTCACGTGATTTCCGGAGCTCACCCGAACGTGAGATCTTTTGATTTTCAAGTGGGTTGGACACCTTAGTGGGAAACCTTGCTTCAATTTGTGAGCAAGGAAGGAAAATCCCAGTTCCTTCTCTTCCTGTCCTAACTGCTTTGAAGTTGCATCCCAGAATGGATTTAAAACCCCTGCTTTTCATTGATTTCCCATATAAAAGTAATGCTATTATTTCATTTAATTCCACTACAACGTTTTTTGTAAATAATGCATTTCCTTAAATGAAGATGAGGGTTTTAACTTTGCTGTGTATATACACCAATACAGCACAGTGCATCACCGCTTTAGATACAACCGCAAGACTGGGATCCTTATTAGAATAAGATGTACTTCGGGTTTGTATGAATATGTCAAAATGCACTCTACTGCCACGTGTAACTAAAATAAAACATAAAAATAAAAATTAAAAAATCTTGCTCACTGCCAGAAAAAAAAAAAAGGATGAAGGTCATAATGATTGATATGCTTATTAATCATTAGGAGGAAAAAGAAGTGTGCCACACTCTGACTTTCTAATTCAAGCTATTTTGTTTAAAGTATTTTCACTGAAAGATTTTGCTTTGCTGGAGTAATGCAGAATATAGATCTTAATGTTAAATTTGTGTTACATTTTCCTTTAGAAAAATCTAATGATTTGGATTGTTTTCATTTTTTCCAGTAAAATGTGTTGGAGATATTTATTTTTTCATGCAAACTCAGATACACATTTTGGTACAGAGTGGTAAGATGGAATTCCAGTTCAACACTTCTGAACTTTACTTTCATGTTTTAACATTATGCTGCTATTGTTGGCAATTCTAAAACAAAATAATCTTAATAAAAATGACAGAGGATTTAAAAAATATATTGATAATCAATAGTTAAGTCAATGACTTTATTAGTCTTCCTTTTAAAAGTCGGTGTAAGAAAACATCGGTATTTCACAAGACTTTTTAGCAAATCTGATTTTTCAGAATATACGCTATGCCTTATTTCATGGAACACAAAAGTAACTGTGATGTCAATTTTTGATACATGAAGGTTAGACATATTACTGCTCTATAAGGAGGAAAAAGATAGCTGGTCTTAGGCTAAATAAAGATCTAACATAATAATCCTTGCTGTCCAAAGAACCTGAGAGCATTACATAACATCAAAATAGTCTAATTTTTTTATAAAATAATAGAAATGATAGAAGTAGGACTATAATTGAAATAAGAAAATTTGTCTCCCCATGACTAATCCTATTTGTGCAGGGACCTTGGAAAAGACAAAATAAAATAAATTCATATAGAAACTTCTGGGTTTAACATTGGATATAGCAAATAGATAAAAATGAATTACATTTGTTTGGTTAGTAATAGAATCAGTTATTAACCGTATGAAAAATTTCCATCCTTATCTTTCAAAATTACTTAAGTAGGTGTTTGTAAAGGACTTCAGTCTGAGGAATTTGTAGCATTATCTCAATAATGCATCCCAAAAGACCTACATTACATAACAGTGTGAGTATATATTAAGTGAAAACAACCTAATATTTTGAGATTAATACAATTATGACACTTTTTTGTAAGGTGGGGGAGAGTAGGGATTGAACTCAGGGTCCCTCAACCACTGAGTCACATCCGCAGCCCTATTTTGTATTTTATTTAGAGGCAGGGATCTCACTGAGTCACTTAGCGCCTCCCCATTGCTGAGATTGGTTTTGAACTCCCTATCCTCCTGTCTCAGTCTCAGAACCACTGGGATTACAGGCATGTACCACCCCGCTGGGCTCAATAATAACACTTTTGACAAAAAATCTGTGTTAAAGAAAGAGCCCAAGTGAGTGGCAACATATGAATAAGGAACAAAATGTGATACACACACACACACAATAGAGTTTTACTCAGCCATAAAGAAGAATGAAATGAAGTCATTTGCTGGTAAATGGATGGAAATGAAGAACATCATGCTATGTGAAATAAGCCAGACCCAGAAAGTCAAGGGTCAGTGTTTTCTCTCATATGCAGAAGCTTAAGGGAGAAAAAATGGGGGAGAGTGATTCCACCAAAATAGAAGGGAGAACAATGGAGTGGAGGAAGCGGATTGAGGGGAGAAAGTGGGAATGGGAGGAGGGAGGAACAATGGAATGAAACCCCCCAAACTATGCTGTGTCCACACATGAATACACCACCCTGGCGTTCACCTTTATGCATACCTACGAAACACTGATTAAAAAATAACACTCTTCAGAGTCTTTCAAAGATGACTTTTTCATATAAATTGTTCATCCTTGTACAAGAAGGTATCAAATCAAGTGGTTTTTCAGACATAACTCTCAATCCTAAGGATTTATGATTTTGAGGTTGAAACTTAAAATGAGGGAAAATTGTAGAAACTGCTATGAACAGTAAGTAAAACATTTATTTATTCCAAAGACAGAACAAATATGCTACCAGCGTCCAGCGTCCAGCCCAAATTCCTACCTCCCAACTGTAGATCATTGAGTTACTTATAGATGGTGAGGATGCTTGAAAGGCAGAGATGTGGGAAGGATCTTCTTTTGCTTAAATGTGTAACTCGTTTTCAATCATATATAAAAAAATTCTATACCAAAATTTTGTTTTGTTTAATAAAGGGGCATAAGTTTCAGTTAAGCAAGATAAGAAGGCCTTAGCTATCTCCTATAATCATGGCACTCATAGGCAACAATCATGTTATACACTCCAAAGAACTTCCTTAAGAGGGTCGGTCTCATGTTAAACTGTTCTTACAACAACAAAATGTGAATTCTGTGAGAATTCATTAATTAATTCATTAAGTAAAGTCACTTTGGGTACTTAATAAGTGACAATCTTGTTTATCGGAGATAATTACAGGAATTAGATCAATAGAAACTTATACTGAAAAAAAATGTATACTGAAATTTATATGACTGAAAAAGTTCATGTTGGAGAGGTGGGTTTTTTAATACCCACCAAAGAATTAGTGATTGATTGACCTTAAGTTTTACACAATAGAACAAAGAGAGGGTAAGAACCTAGGCACATGGAGGGTGAAGGTGGAGAAGGTCCACCCGAGTGGCCCTGCCTCCTCCTGACTCATCCTTGGGCAGCACAGGAGCAAGGGCAGAAGAGGGAAGGGTGGTTGTTCTAAATCAGCCGCTTGTTGGGAAAAAATCACCTCCCAAGCCCACCCTCCCAGGATCGCCTTCTCAAGCTCAGCTTGAAATTCCTGAGATGTCTTTGGAACCTGGCACCATTTCACCAGTGCTAATGCATTATTACACAATTATTTTCTGGTATGAAAAATTCTGTAAATATCCTTGGAAACTATTTCAAATCTGTAGCAAGCAGAACCGGAGAGGAATTACACTTACTAAATATGAAACTACAGCAAATTAATCACTTCAATAGCAGGCAGCCCCTTTGAGTCTGATGGTCTGAGTAGATTCTAGGATAATTTAAAGGGCCTAATTTTAGAGATAAATGCAATTTGTTTCTTTGTTTTCTGCTTTCAATTTCATTTAAAAATGTATTATTTGATACTTAGGTTAATCATTCTTAACATAGTAAAACTAATAAACTAATATTTTCATTTGCCTTGAAAATTTACAACTCCATATGAAAATATTATGATTTTCTTTTTATCCGGTCTAATATTTCACACAGTATCCATTGCAATAGAAAACAAATCTCTTTAAAATCCACACAATGGCACCAAACTCAGTCTGTATTTCTACATCATATCCACAAGATACCATGGAAGATTCCCGTCAAAAAATTCGGCTGAAACTGTTTAAATATTTCCTGCTGGGGAAAGATAGCTCTTGGAGTTAGGCAATAGTCCATGCCTACTGACACCGATCAATTGGCCCCAGCTGTGAGGAAGAGATGGGCTGCAGATTATGAACAAGGCTGAACGTGTCACTTCCAAATTTGAGATGATTCAAAACTGAGAGGAATAAATAATACAGAAGTTGATGACAAAATAGAGATTCAGGTTTTCTAGAAGACTGGAATGCTGGCTGAATACCAAAAACGTGGAATTTGATAAGGATGACTTTCAAGTCATTCTTTGGTTCAAAATGAGAAAACGGAATGTGAAGTAGTGACTAATAGCCAGTAGTTCATGGTTATGAGATCTGACTTGGCAATAACTCAATGGTCACCAACCGTGCCGAGAGAATAAGGAGAATGGAAGCATATGCTACATTAATAAAAGTGGAGTATGCAAAATTATGGAAAGCAAGCTTCCTTCTGGAATGTTAAGGAGGAATATCTGAAATACTGGGCTTGAGATGTGAACAGGAGGTGGAGGGTTACAGAGAGCATCTTATAGGGAGAACATCTGAAAGACATGGTTGATGGGAAGAAAGAATATTTTTGAAGAAGAATATTTTTGAAGAAGAAAACATGATGAATATCTTCAACTACTTAATGGTTTCCTTGTGGAAATACAAAGCAAGAATTTTTTTCTAATACTTAAAAAATGGGACAAAATATTAGTAGCCAAATAGAGAGCAGCGAGCTGTCCTTACCACTTAGTAAACGAGCAACTGACAATTGTAAGTGAATCAGAGACCAAATTAGCAATCTTGCCGTATTTCAAGCTATGAAAACTTGAATCAACTTCCTAAAAAAGTAATGAGTAGGGCTGGGGTTGTGGCTCAGTGGTAGAGCGTTTGCCTAGCATGTGTGAGACACTAGGTTCGATTCTCAGCACCACATATAATAAATAAATAAATGCATAAATAAATAAATAAATAGATGTCCATTGACAGCTAAAAAACATATTTTTATAAAAGTAATGAGCTGTCATTACCAGAAATCATTCAACAATAAGCTTCATTCATGTTTCAAATACCATTGATTTTATCAATAGGTAATTCTAATATCTCTTCTTATTTTTTCTGAGATTCTATTCACTTCCATAATTATTTCATTTTTTATTAAAAATTGGCTTTATAGAAATCCATGTCCATTTCAATTCTCCAAGAGTCTTAGTAGGTATGCTTAATATTGAGAAAGCAATTCTCCAATAAATTGTTCTTGAGTATTAAAAATTTTACAGCTAAGACCAATTAATTAAAAATTTAGTAATGTTTATTATAAAATATGCAGTCACAAGAAAAAGCATTTGCAATTATCATTTACCAAACACACTTAGGCTTCTGCAGTGAGGTGATGTACTGCATGTGGAGACTTCCTGATTTCTTTTTCTGTGAGACAAATACAATGTGTGAAATCATTAGAATTCTTGACCAGGGTTGTTTTCATCTCATGGGCCACAGTATACCAAAGCTTCCTTTACAGTGCATTTTTAAAATTTGCCATCTGTCTTCCAAGTTTAGCATTCTGTTATTACAAAGGTCATGGGAACAAGTATTCATTGCTTCTTCTTTGAGAAAATAAACTCTCACGATCTTTGGTAAAAAACACTCCTAGACAATAGTCAATGAGTAAAAGTTTAAAGCCAGAAAGTCAAAGGATATATTTATATGTCCAGGGTAAAATCCTTTGAAATATTTTGCTGTTGATCATCAACTGGGTGTAATGGATTGGGCTGCTTCTGCACTGATCCTAATTGGCCATTAGGATGTCTCCAACCATTGATGTGAGTGGGCAAGTTTCATGTATTTTTGGACGTCCAAAACTGCCTAGGGTGGAAAGGGCTCAGGTGTACATAATTTATGAATTGATTATCATATCATCCGGATGCATTTCTATGGCCTCCAGGCTATTTGGGTGTCAACATACCAAGGGCACCTGATTTAAATGCATCAACTTTTCTCCTTCCTGTGCATGGATTTGGATACTGCATAAAATATGAATAAATTAAATCACAGGAATGAACTAAGGGAAGTAAAATGGACTATCATAAAGGATTGAGCAGTGATACTGTTTAACTTCCGGTCAAGTGAATTCTGCTTAATTTTTCATATGGTAAATACAAGCATCTTTTGTAAGAGATTCAAACATTGAGGCCCTTGCTAAAATGAAAATAATGGTAAGAGTAATAACTAAGTTGGCCAACTTTTCCTGCATGAAAATAATAAATAATTAACATGAAAAAGAGTATATTTGTACTGAGAAATGGGCCTAAAGAGATTAATAAAATTAATACTCAAAAACTCAGCTTTTTGGAGCTAATTAATCAGTAATTCAGCTCGAATCTTGTTCCAACCAGGAAACTGGAAATAACTCTTTTTCATTCTTCCAGTGCCTTCATTTGCCAGGGCTTACACAAACATTTAATTGGGCTCTCCAGAATGTCAAAATGAAACTATCTTAGAAGTTTGAAATAGCTGCCACTTTGTGTCTCTCTGCACACTGGACTATTTAAAAAGACCAGCCAGAGCTTGCTGAAGTACAGTGAAGCAATGTTAGTAGTCCTAACTCCATTCACTGGTTGGTACCAATGAAGCTTCCTTATGAAACTGACTGAATATTTATAAAAGGGATAAAAATAGGGTTCTGTAATCAGAATTTGTGATTTATCTTCTGGGATATGAATTAATATCTTACGATGAGAGGCTAATAGGATAACTTGGCTTACCTCTAAATTTCTTGTTTTCTTAATTTTTATTGCATTTTCCTTGAGGTTCATCATTCTATTCATGAAACAGACAGAATAACCTGTTTGGAGTGTGGCCAGCTAAGACTGGGAACAAATGTGGTTATGTGGTCTAAGTGGAGGATTCTTTTAGAGAGAAGCTCATATTCATACAAAATTTTATCCTGAAAGTAATACTAGACTTCTCACGAGCTACATAGGGAAATCTGTGTGAGTGGCAGCTGTAGGAGGAAGTCCCCCACTTTGTCTGCATCTCCCCTTCTTCCTTCCTGGGAGAACCCTAGTTGTTCACAATGGCAGGGTGTCCATCAGCAGGACAAGCCACCTCTCAGATTAGATTTAGGCTGGGAATGATTACATGACCCAGGGCTGGCCAATGGAGTGTAAGTGCAAGTTAACAGGCTGTGGTCACTCCTAAGTTACTGCTTTTTGAGAAAAGTGGTCTTAACTGTCACAAGTCCTTAGTTCTTTTTGTCATTTTTGTCATTTCCTCTACTTACTGCCTGAGAGACCAACAGAAACCTGGGGATGGGCGACCCTGGGGCAATCCTGAAGGTGAAATGCCCATAGAAATGGTGTTAATGGAGAAGAATCCAGAGTCTGGGGTCAGCTCCATGTGAGCCTCTGCTCTGGCTGCACGTCTCTCCGTGTCCCCTGGGGTGCTGGAGATCTCCTGTCTGGTTAATCATGATTCCCAGAGAGTTTATCTTTTCCAAACAAGCAAAGTCAGTCTGCCTCTGAGAAACATAAGAAATGTGTAAAATAGAAAAGTCCACCTTCGCATGGACTGCCATACCAAATCCCATAGGCTGACTGGCTTACCCAATAGAAATTTATTTTCTTACACTTCTGGAAGCAGGAGGTCAGAGATAAGGCGTCTGCATTGCTCATTTCTGTGGCATCTTCTCTCCCCAGAGTGTGGACTACCTCCTTCTCTTGGCTTGTACACAGCTGCCATTTTGCTGTGTGGTTACCTGACTAGTATCTTGTTAATATTTCCTAACAATGAGAGAAGCTGAGCCCGTTTGGGTCATACATACTCCTCCTAATGATGTATTCTAAAAAATGGACCTTAAAACTTGACTGTGCATCTTGTTCTCAAGCATTTTTAATAAAGTTCTCTTTGCTCAAACCTGACATGTCCTAAAACATTTTTCTGTACTGAGGTCAAGAACCTGGGAGGTTGAGTGGAGGTCTCCTTTGCCTCTGGAGTGGAGTATCACACAGTGTTAGCCCTACTTCTAAGACCTCATCTAACTCTAATTACCTCCCAAAGGCCCCATCTCCAAATATTGTCACACTGGGTGTCAGAACTTAAAGGCACATAAGACTTATTCTATCTATATTAATCCAAAAGTCAAATTCCTCATGACACATGGAGTAACAAAATCATTTTGACATTTTTTCATGTTCTGTAAATTTGTTCTTTTTATTCACAATTAACCACATGATTTATTGGCTGAAGTTCATTGAGCATCCAATTAAGATTAAAGGGTCTATGTTTAGCATGACTAATAATTTCCAACTCTGACTCATTTATATTGTGTTTATGAGACACACAACTAAATCAGCACATTGGCCCTGTTTTCCTGTTTTTCTAAAAAGGTGCAGATGCATTGGAAGTATTAAGCGTGAAAAGGAATGATAACAGCTAAAAAGCATACTTTAAAAATTGAACTTTAGGTGGTATTTTTTAGTGCAGGGTGGAGGGTAGAGTAGAGCTTCATGTGCACAGATGTGTTCATATATATATATATATATATACACACATATATAGGTGTGATTATATAAAAGGGGTGTATTAGATTTACACAACCAGAAGCTGTCTGCAGGCTGAACAACTGGAGGAACCAGCATCTGTGTAGTCCAAGTAGCTGAAGCCTCAGAACAAGAGAGATGAATGAGGCACCCCAGTCCAGGATGGAAGGTCTGGAGACTCCCTGGAGATTCACTGTGCAGAGTTCACTTTGGGAGAGGGAAGTAGCCAGAGTCTGATGATGTCAGTAGCAATCGAGAACCTGCTCAAGAAGAATGCAGCTGGAGTCTGCTGCTGCTTCCTAGTTCTTCCAACTTTTGTTCCATCCTATCTTCCAACTTACAGGACTGTGCTGCCCACACTTAGGGTGGGTCTCTGGCCCAGTTTGCTGTCCCACACACCAGTCATTGCTTGGAACACCCTTCACAGAGACTCCCCAAATCCTCTTAATCTTAGGCATCTCAACCCATCTAATTGACAATTCAGATTAACCATGACAATAGGCACCTATAGATAAATTTCCTCCACCACAAGTGCATTAAGGGCAAGAATGTGTTTGTTCTACCTACTGGTGCCTCCCAAATGCCTCTGCTAAATCCAAGAAGGCTCTCAGACTGTATTTCCTAATAAATAAATGATTTACCAAAGTCCTGAATAAATTAATAATCCCCCTCAAGACGAATAGGTACTTCCTTTTAAGATGGAGCACTGGAGAGCATGTAAATTCAGTAGGTACTTTGTGGTACTTGGGCTCTGACAGTTTCACTATGAAGTAGGAAAGAGGTCTGTTAAGGTAAGGCAGGTGCTCTCGTCCCAGGGAGGAGAAGCTCACTCAGCAGTTAACTCAGTAATCTCAGTAATTAGACTGATGACACTAATGTGGCCACAGGATGGTTGATCCCCCTCCACATAAAGCAAACCATATTCTAAGGACAAACTGTATAATCCAGTCATCCTCAAAAATCGATTGCACAATTCTGTGGTCTATAGCCCTTAAACTTCTTTATTGTATTCCTATGCAACATTTCTCATTTTTCTTGAAATACTTTGTATCAAATACTATATTTTGGTCTAATATTAATGCTATGCCAGAATTACTTCACTTATTTCCTAAAATACTTCCTAGAATAAGTATTCAAATAATATTCATATGAGTGTTTATATATGAACAATTTCATCTTTTTATTACTTGACTTCCTTGTAAGCAGTCTATATTTGATTTCAATTCATTATGACTCTTCAGATCATCTAAAGTATAATTTTCATCCTTTGTGATGATACATATATTTGGGGTTTGCTTCTGAAACTATTTCACATTTCCTATTTACCATCTTGGTTTTATTTGTTTTTTTTTAATATTGTTTTCTATCTAATTGACCGATTTTTGTTGTTTAACCTTTATTGCCACCACTGTTTGAAAAGCATGCATTCTGTAACTGTTATTTTAATTATCACCCTAAAATTTTCCTTGTGCATTTTTGGCTTAATAAAACCCTTATTAATTAAATATCTACCTACCGGAGGCATCCACTGTGCAGTCACTCTCTGGACTGTTATCTTGAATGATTTTCCTTCCTCATGCTATCTATGCTATAGTGAATACCTTGGCTATCATTTATGTGATCCCCCTGGAGTGTATATTTCATAAATTATATACATCATCGTTACATATTCTAAGCACCTTGTGCATTTCTTGGCACATACTTGGTACTTAATCGGTAATTTTTGATAGATACTCAGGAAGTGATGATTAGCTTCATTAAGTAGTTACATGATATAGAATTAAACAACACTAGCATATAAATTTCCCTCTTCCATTCTGTTTTGTGTGATCTAAGGCATTAGCTCATGAGGTTTGGTGACAGCATGGTCAAGGAGATGAAATTTAGAAAAACTTTCATAGTAAATGTAGCTGCTTTACCTTCTCAGAATGAACAGATACTCTATATGTAAAAGCAAGTTCAAACCTGGGCTCCCTCTGGCTCCCCAGAACAAAGTAGTCTATTTAATCTAAGGGACTTGGAAGCATTTTACTTAGCAGATTTTGACCTGATCCCTGATCTATCCCACACAGCTCTGGGATCTTCCGGATGTGGAGATGAGCAAGAAGCATTTTTGATCTGGAGGTTTGCACACACTAGAGGAGAGATGCAAGTGTGAGTAAAGAGTGCAATGTCCCAGGGCTCAGCTCTTCAGGTCTGGGGCTCTTTCGGCATTTAATGGGAAGATCAGAAAGAGCATGATGCTGCCTTTCAAAACTCTGCTTCCTGCATGTGTGTTTTCACATTCTTAAAACTACATACTGTAATAACCCATGCATAATCTTATCATTAAGAGAGACACTTACTCATCCTAATTCACTGTCTTAGAAGTGGATTGAAAAACTTTTGAAAAAATAATTGCAGCCTAAGTCACCCATTTATCTGGTCTGCTTCTTTCCCATTACCTCGTCAATGAGGATTCCCCCGACCAAGTGTAACTGAACATCTGCTTCTGCTCATGGCCCGACCCTGCCTCTTTACCCTTCGATGCCCATATCATTACCTGAAATTACATCTCATATTCCTCTGCTGATTTATCATTAAGGCTGTCAGTATCCCTAGTGGAATAAGTCTGATGAAAACAGTCTTTTTTCTCTTGATCGACTCTATATTCTTTGTGGCCAGATGAGTGTCATGGATATAGCAATCTCCCTCTCTGAGTTGAATGAATGAATAAATGAATGAATGAGAAATTCCAAACTTGTGATAATTGCATTATAATAACAGGCTTTTCTGTGAATACATTAGCTGGGTGTACTGGGCAGGCAGTAGAAAATAAGCTCACTGAAGAAAATATTTATTGTTAGATTCTATTAAATGCACTGGAGTTAAGCAAAACAGAAAGTAGAAATGTTGTCCTGGGTCAAATCACACGGTTTATTTGGCCTGAGGGACTATGGTCTGAGAACTCTTGTCTGTTCATTTTAAGTCACTATCCCCAGACTTTCTTGTCTCCTCTGGAGACCATTTAAAAATTCAGAAATGTTTTAGAGTTTCAATATGTTTGAAAGTAGGTTTTGAGGTTTCCTTTTTCCTTATATTCAACACAGTTTTATATTCTATCTGGAGCCAGAATTTAAATTATTTGAATACCACCAGTGTATTAAACAGAAACAAGTTTGCTTAATTTTGACATTTTGCCATTAAATTGTGCAGACATAAGGAAATTCAGGCACCCCACTTTTGGTCCCCATATTGGCTGGCTCATTAAAATCCTCCCTCAACAGTTCAACTAGCTTTCTCCAAACATAAAAGTGTAACATTATATAAAAGATAACATTCCCAGAAAAGTTTGTTTTATTGATTGGTAGACATTATTTTCTATCTGAATATTGATTGAAACAATATTTTACTTCTAAAACTCTGTAAAATAAAACAAATCAATAATAAAAGTACTTACACTGTTAATATATTCAAGCATGGATATTTGATCCACAAGAGAAGAAATTCAATAAGTTAACAACTAAAGTTTAAAATGTTATCTTAGTGTTAGTTAAATTCATGCAAATTATCATATCACTAATATTTATTTAAAAGTTGTTTGCCAGATATGGTTGTAAGAACTATTCATAAAACACCCAACTCAATCAGCCATCATTATCATTAAAATCTCTGTCTTATCAATGAGGATCTTTGGTTATTAAGTTGGAAAGTTTATATTTAAAACCAAGATGCTTGGGTCAGAGAAAACACCTCCTTTTCCACTGTGCTACGTGGCCATTCTGAACTATGATCTGTTTCCTCTGCTTATTTGCTTACCCTATCATCCAGAAAATGCAATTGTTATTGGTGGTGGTGGCAGAGGTGGTACTGGGGATTTAGCCCAGGAGCACTTATCCAACTGAGCTTCATCCCCAGCCCCTTTTTATTTCTTATTTTGAGACAGGGTCTTTCTAAGTTGCTTAGAGCCTCACTAAGTTGCTGAGGCTGGCTTTGAACTCATGATCCTCCTGCCCCAGTCTCCTGAGTCACTAGTATTATAAGCACTGCCACCATGCCCTGCTCAGAAAGTGCAATTTTGAGACAACCAAAATGTCTCTGAATACACAAATGTTTAGAAAAACCATAGTACATCATACATGGAATACAGCACTATAAATGAATGAATGACTGATGTGTTACAAAAACTGGGTGTAGCCCTCGCACGTATCATGATGGATGGAGAAACCCAATCTCAAAAGTTATGCATTAGTCATGCATTCCACCCGCATAAATTAGGGAGAAGGAGAGCAGAGAAATGGTTTCCAAGGCTGGGGATAACCATGGAGGACCTGAGGCGTCCTTTAGTGAGGAGCAGCTCTGTATCCTGATGTGTGGTGTTACAAGGACCTACATATGGCTCAGCATTGCACAGAAATGGGCACATACATTCACACACAGAGATTTGTGTGTAAAACTGGCAAAACCCGAATATGTTCTATAAAATACCAATGTAGCTTCCTGGTATTGATCTATGGCTGTGTAGGATATTATTATTGGAGGGAATGGGGAAAGAATTTTTTTCCAGCTTTCAATGAACATCAAATTACTTAAAAGTAAGAACTAAGAAGAAGTCCTGAGTTTTTGAAGCTATCCTCAAATTTGAAGGTGTACTCAGTCACTTAACCGTTTCATGCTTTTGTTACTTTCTTAAATTAGGGATAATATCATTTTCCTTTATGAGAACATCACAATTTGCAAAAGTAAGTAAAACCTTAGACATGAAAACTCTATTTATTTGAGGGGAAGCTATCTATGACACATGATATTAACTTCTTAATTGCTGTTGACTTTGTTCTCTGCAAAGACAAGTGATAAGCTCATAAAAACCACAATACAATATACTTTTGCAAGGTGATGAGTTCAGTGAATTTGTACGAATCTTGATGGTTACACCCATTAAGAGAAACAACCTAAAATACTGTTTGTTCTGTCTCCTAAGACAGTCCCCTTCATAGCTATGGCTCTTTTAATTACTACCCATTAACTAGTGCCTTCATAAGTAAGCAGTATATGATGCTTAAAAGTAGAATATACCCACATCTTTGAAAAATCCCAGTTAGTCCTCAATGCGTGCCTCATAAGCCCACACAGTGGAACTTCTCAGACTGAGCTCACAGCCACATGCGCTCTATTGCCTGTGACAGCATATTTACCACCAGCAAGGGAAAGAATTACTGATGTTAATTTTCACTCAGAAGCCTTCAAAGAAATATTTTTGAATAATGTGCTTCTGACCATGATAAAAATGTTTGGTTTAATCCAGGTGACTTTCAACTAAAGAAAAAACACATTAAATTATATGTTTAGAGGTTTTCAACTTGAGGACATTTACCAAATATGAGGACATAGTCAGGATTTATATGTATAGTGAAAGTGTGTTAATGTGATGTGAATTAAAGCTAGTCTGATTCAAAATATACTTAAGGGTATTAACAAATGAACCTTTTACCAGACATTGAGGGAACCGTATCGAGTTCATGATTTTCTTGTGTGGAAACATGAACTGGTGTGAAGAATGTCTGAACTAGAGGGAAAATCATTTTCCTCTTACTTTTTTGTGGGAATGGGTTGATTCTATCTATTCTGCCTATAAAGAGAAAATTTTTGGAATTGTAAATGAGGTGAAATCTGAATTTATGCTAAAAAAGCGCAGGTTCCTGAAAGCTCATGATTAACAGGCAATTTTGAAATTAAAGACATTCCTATGGTAACTTTGCACAGTTTCTTTTCTTTTTTCTTTTCTTTTTTTTTTTTTTTTTTTTTTTTCCTACTAGAACTCATCCACTTACTGACCCAGAAATGAATCTGAGAGTATCCTTGGGAGGCGATTTACTTGTGAATAATTTGTCACCTGAGTTAATGGTTACAAAAAGGAGAAGCCTTCTTTAAGAACTTTTAAGGAAACATCTATTTGTTCACCTTTGCAGTGGATATAACCGCTCCTGTGAGCCACTAGGAGAAGAGTGAGGTCAAGAGCTGAGCCAGGCAGCAGTGCTGACCTGGAGGTAAGTCTGGGCCTTTCCACCAGGGGCAGCATTTCCTAAAAGGAGTTCAACTGTATTTAGAATGACATGTCTTTTTTGAATTAAAAATAATAATATTCCTTGAAATTGTCTCAGCAACTTGAGATTTAAACATTTACTTTCATATGCTTAGGTACCTTACAAGAAATTATGTTCTACAGCTCAGTGCAATTCGACTCTTTCAAGAAGCAGTAGCTGTGTGTAACTGCAATGTAACTGTGTATTGGCTCCTCTGGTTTGCATTCCTCCATGTGGATTCTTTCACTTTTGAGCCTTGGTAATGAAAACATTCTGATGTGACTGGTGTATTGTTCTTAAAGAAAGGGGACAATAAGCCACCAAGTCCCTGAATGCCCCCCTTCTGTTCCCCAAAATGTAACCAAGTTAGGGGAACAAGAGCTAGCCTGGCTTGGAAAGTTCAGATATATATCCTCCTGAAGGACACTGGCTTTCTCCTGTGCACTCTGGGAACTGGGGCAATGCTGAAGATGTCACCGATCCAAGCCTGACACATAAAACCAAGGACAGTAGAACTCATGGTCACTACTGAACAAGAGCATGTGTCACTAGCAAACACAGATATCTGCATAAAGCCCCAAGGACCAAGAAACAATGGTATGAAGAGAGAAAGAAATACCTAATTGATTAAAAGGAAAAATCTTTATTTTTAACCAAAGGCACAGAATTTTGCTCCTTCCTTCCTGGCTGAGTAGAAAACCTCATGATTATGGGGAATGTGGTAGAGGGCTCTTGCCTCACTAGCAGATCCTACTGTACTTAGAACTGCTGGAATAATTTCAAAAGCAATAAACTGATGAAACTGTTTACTAGTAATTTAACATTATCACAGAATATTTGCAAGAATATGAAATTATACAGCACTGAACCCAGTAGGATCCACAATATCTGGCACCCAAGCAAAAGAGCAAGAATATCCAGCCCATAATTATAAAAAACAATCATTTTAAACAATTGCAAAGTGGCAAAAATGTTAGTGTCAGCAGACAAACACATTGACACAACTGTTGTGGCTAATCCATATGTTCGAAAGGTAAGTAGCAACTCTGAAGATAGAAAAACAACAGGAATTAAACTCAAGATGGAAAGTTGTGACATCTGAGATAAATGTGTGGAGAGGGATTCAATTCATGTTTAGCTTAACATGGATGAAAAAGGATAATTGAACTTGAAGGTGTTGCTGCAAAATGAATGAAAATAATGAAAATGAAAGAAAAGAGGAGGTAAACTGAAGATCATCACTGACCAGTAGGATGATATCAAGTGGCCTAATATGCTTATCATTAGAGCTCTCAGGAGAAAAGGAAGAACAGAAAAACTATATGAAAACATAGAGACTAAAAGAATTTCAAATCTGTTGAAAGATATAAATCTACAGATCTATGAAAGTTCATAAAATTTCCACACAGGTAGAGAGAAATGAGGAAAGGGAAGGGGGTAGAGGAAGGAAAGATGGTAGAATGAGACAGACATCATTACCCTATGGACATGTATGATTGCATGAATGGTATGAATCTACATAGTGCACAACCACAGAAATGAAAAGTTGTATCCCATTTGGGTACAATGATCCAAAGGGCATTCTGTAAAAATAAAAAACAAAAACAAAAAAAACACAGACATGTCATAAATTAATTAGCTTGGATAAAGAGAAAATCTTAAAAGCAACCACTGTGTGAAGAAGTACCATATGCGGAATAATAAAAATAAGGATGAAAACACATTTCTTTTTGGAAAAAAATCAGACAAGGAGAGAGTCGAACACCACTTACAATGGGCTGACAGAGTTATCAACTGAGAATTCTATATCCTGCAAAAATGCTATCTTGTAAAGCCAAGGGGAAATAAAGACACATTATACCTTAAACAATCCATCACCAGTGGATCCAACCACTAGAAATTTCAAAAGATGTCCTGGAGGCAGAAGGAAAATGACATCAAATAGAAATATAGCTATAGAACCATCAGTTTCAGGCTGCACCACATTGGAGCTTAAAGTAAAAGGAAAAAGACAGGATCTGAAATGTATTTAGAAGCATTTTTAATGGTAGTTTTTCTAGAACATAAGAGCAGTTTAAAAATTGAAAGGCAAAACTTTATTTCATTTTATATTTAAAAGAGAATTGATTGCAATTTCATTCTTATGATTTAATGCTTTTAATCACAACAATTTCATCCATTATCTTTTCTTTATTACCTTGAGAAAGGAGACCATTTCAAGGTGTATGTATACATCTAAACTTGTCAAATGGTGTGCATTAAGCTTATGCAGATTTTTGTGTAAAGATAATCACTTAATAAAACTATTTAAAAATCAACCACTTTTATTTTATATATTTTTTATTTTTTACAGACTGCATTTTGATTCATTGTACACAAATGGGGGACAACTTTTTGTTTCTATGGTTGTGCACTATGTAGATTCATACCATTCATGTAATCATACATGTACATAGGGTAATGATGTCTGTCTCCTTCCACCATTTTTGATACCCCCACCCTCTCATTTCCCTCTTCTCATTGTCACATGAGAAAATAGCCATGTTTGACAATTTCTCTTAACCAAGAAATGATAATAAATGCATTTTAAATACCTTAATCTTAACATTTCTATTGTGGGACACCAATGTGAATAGAATTGTTTAAAAAATGTACAAGGTGCTTCAAATTTTGAATAATGTTATTCTAAATAAAATGCATGTGTTTTAGAATATCCAGACAAAATGTAAGTTTTAAAGGGCAAATTATTGGTATTGCAAAGTGCCTATAAATATCCATCTCAGATAAACTTCTGTTGAACTTAAATAATAAAAACATTTAAGAGTCAAGTAAGAGGCTTACTTTTTGAGAAACATCCATAAAAAGAATGTTTCTTTTAAAAATTAAAAATCTGAAGACAATTTCTTATTTCCCCATTTCTAATGTGAACTAAGGGGTATGTATAATTTCCTTGATTTCTGTGTGATGTGATTTTTCTCACAATATTTGATATGCTTAACCTGGTGACTCACGCATTTTCCTTTTGTTTACTTTTCATGTACATTTATTTTCAAGGTCAAGTAATAATGTGTGTGTATCTTTTACTAACATTTTTAATTTGTCAAATGTTCTTTCAAAGTCACTTTCTCTCATTTGTTTCAAGCAAAATGATAGCCTGTTATTGATTATGTAACTTTACATATAATCAAGTTTTTTTTCTTTGTAGAACTTTTAAATTGCCCCACAAGATTCAAAATACCATTCAGAAATTTATCTTGCCAGAAACTGTTGTCTGCCAGCTCTGAAAGGTAAGTTTTTTTCTTTTTGCATAGAACATAATTATTTGTAATTAGTCACCAAATATTCTCATTTTTTTCTAATTTTATTGCCTCCTACAAAGTGTTAACTGAAATGATAGGCTTCAGAATTTTTAAAATTATCTTATCAAAATAACAGGAAATATTTTTTTAAAAAAGCTAATGCAAAATATATTTATTAAATGTAAAATGTAAACAACAGCGAATTATGTATCACGGATTTAGGTCAATAAAGATATTTGTTCCTCAGTTTATTTTTCTGATTAATTTTTTTTTGAAAATTTTATATTTAATCAGAAATCATTGGTAAAAAATTAATGAATAAAATTTAACATTTTTCTAACTATATTTTAAATCATATACATATATATTTATAACAAAATAAACCTTTTCTTTTTCTGATCATTGCTACCAAAGGACTCTGTGAACAGCAGAAACCATTGTCAACCTCCCAAGCAACAGAGCAAGAGCTGTCTGAAGACTCTTACCCTCAGATATGTGTGTGTGTGTGTTATGCCTCCAAACATGGATTGCACAGGGTTGAGTCCTGCCTTTATTAGAAATGTTGGTACTGTGTACATCATCGATATTTTGAATAAATTTTAATATTAAACATTGCACTAAATATTATTCTTCATACTTTTTTTTAACCTTCCCTTAAATCTTGCTTGAGGCAAATTATGCCATCATTTTACCCTGAGCTGGGAGCTAGGAAACAACTACTTCAGTTAGTATTTAAGAAATTTTTATTACTTAAATTTCTTTACAAGATAATTTACTATTTGAACAAAAATAACCACACTGAAAAGTGGAGTTTTTGATGTATATAAAAGTAAAATATATGAAAAGTAAAATATATGACTGTAATACAACAAATTTCAGGAAGAAAGACATGGGACTTATAACAAGGGTCATTTCACTGCACATGAAATATTGCAATATTATTCGAAAGCAAATTGTGATAACTTAAAGCTGCGTAATGTGAGATCTACAGCAGTGAATAAAACACAAAACAGAGAGGTACAACTAAAATCCAACAAAGGAAATGACACTGCATAGTGAGACATATTTGATTAGTCCTAAATAATGCAGAGAAAAGGAAAGAAAGAGAAGGGAAATAAATAGAAAGCAAAGAGCAGCTAAAGGTACTGATAATCACTCTATATGTAAATTCTCTACTTGCCATTCATGAAGTGAGAAATGGTGGGATTGGAAAAAAATCACTGAAGGAAAAAAATGACTTAAAAGAAACACAAATAAAAGATGTGTGATGCTAAACTAATTAAAAGGAAACATGAATGTGTATGTGAATATCACCCACATTCAACTCAAAAAACAAGAATGTCCTCATGGTAAAGCAGGTCACTTCCTGCAGATAAAGATCCCAATGAATCAAGAAGACATGACAATTCTGAATCCTCATGCATCTCATAACAGAGCTCCAAAGACATAAAATACAGACGGAAGCACCTGCCAGGAGGCAGGGAATATTTCACTCTCCTACTCTAAATAATCCATAGAGTGACAGAAAATGAGAAGGATATAGAAGTTTTGACGACAATTATCAATCAGCTTCCCCAAAATGAACCATCAAACCAACAATAGAAAATATTATTATTGCACCTGGAACATTTGCCCAGACAGAACAATCACTTGAAAGAATCAAGTCCTACAAAGCATTTTCTAAACACAATGGAATTGAATTATACATCTATAGCAGAAATATCCCTGGAAAATCTCCAAATAATTAGTAAATAAATAACAACACCTTTCTACATAACCCATGGGATAATGAAGAAAACATAGGGGAAATTAAAAAGGATTTAGAGCTGAATGAAAATGATAACAACTTATGAAAATTTGTGGGAAGCCACTCTAAAAGGATTTAAATCACATATCTAATAATTTACTCGTATTCCAATTATGTGATGAAATTCTAAATCTCAACAATATGAAAAAAAAATAAGTGAGTAAAACTGGAATAAATATGTCAAAAAATATAAAGTGGAAAATAAGTATATGGGAAGACACTTATCAGTATTGGGAAATGCAAATTATAACCACAACATGATACAAGGAGGACACTTTCTAGAATGACTGTAATTTTAAAAATTGACCATTCTGAGGGTTGGTGAGGATTTGAAAGAAAAGGACACTCAATTCCCATCAGCTGATGGGAAACAGTCTGGCAGGTTATTAAACCTATGTCTATCACTACATCAACTCTACGCCCATGTAATGCAGGTGGAGTAAATAAGTACTTGTCTGAGCAAAGCTGGACACATGTGTTGGTAACATCTCTAAACTTTAAATTATCCAAATACCTATCAACAAAGGTGAGGGGATAAACAAATTGTGTTATATCTGTAGAGTAGAATACTCTAAAATTGTCAATAGAATAAACAGTTGATATTTGCTTCAATATGAATGGTTCTTCATGTAAAGCATGCCAATAGAAGGCAGTAAAGAGTAATTGCCATATGATCCTATTTATATCAAGTTCTAGGAAATGCCTTTTAGAGTACAGGGACAGAAAGCAGATCAGAAGTTGGCTAGAGTCAATGTGGAGTGATAAGAAAGGGTGGGACAAAGAAGTTAAAAAGATCATGACAATTTTCAGGGAAGAATTGATAAGATGTTGATCCCCGTGAGGGTTTTACAAGTGATTATTCAAGTCTCATCCAGAATGGGTCAAACACCAAATCTTGTAACATTTTAAAAATCTGTACATATGTGTGGAAAAACAGTGAAATTTACATAAAAAACTGTCTCAAGCCAGGAGTCCAATAGTAGTCATATGTATGTTGTAATTGTGTTAATATGTATAAGCATGACGTACTGAGCACATATATATTAGGAACTTATATATACAGCACACAGGCATGGATAGAACACCATTTCTTTCTTCATATTGTGATTTGATTGCTGCATCTCCAAACAACTTCAGTAAACATCATTTGGCAGAACGTGGTTAATCTGAACATCTTTGAAACTTTTATTGAATGTTCATGTTGTGCATGTGGAATTTCTGGAAACTGAATCTTTAGCCTCTTAGAGGCAATGGCAAGACAGATGGCCAGTGGTTACATAAGGCAGTAGTTGACGAATATGCCTCTCAGCAACCCTCTTAGAGCTAAGAGTAAGCATCTGGTAAGGATTCACGAGGAACTGAGTGGACTGCAGAGCCTGGGAGGGAAGCCACTTGCCTTCTCTGAGCTAGGAGCCTTTCTGTGCAGAAGCGCCATATGGATCTATATTGAGAGAAGGGAGCTCATATGGAAACTGAAGAGAGAAATGAGATAAAGTAAATTAGAAGCAGAAGATAAGTAGATTTGTAAGGATGTAAAATCAGAGACCTAAACTTGAGTTCATAGATTTTCATTTATTACGTAATGTGTATTTCATGACATCCCCTGCCAGGGCAGTGCCTTTTAGGGACTAGCATAGTGAGGTCCATGTGTTCCTGCCCACAAGCTTATCCCGATGGTTTTACATGCTGGAATCAATTTGTATATTCCATTTTCTACATGTGTGTCATTCTGATATCAACCATTTCATTTGTAATCTTTTCTTGACAGAAAACAAGAATGTTACCATTTTTGTTGACAATGCTTAGCAACTAAAATAATATCCTTCCCACTGGTAAACCTTCAACAACTCCCTATACTGCTCAATTTGATTCAAATGTGTGATTAGAGTATACAGAGGAAAACATTTTCAGCACTGTTTTGAAGTTCTTTCTTCCAGTAACCTTTAAGTAAGCACTTACTACATATGGGGTTCTGTTCTAGGAGACTGAGATGCAATCTTGAAAGGAGACCTTTTACCTCCAGGAGCTGGAGTCACTTAGCACAGATATGTGGAGTGAGCCATCTTTGACCCGGAGGTGGCTCCAGGGCATGAGGCCTTCCAGGAAGCTGAGGCCGTGTGGTAGTTACTTCTCCCCAGTTTCTGCAAACATGCCAGAATGATTTCAGACATGTTGCTCAGAGTACGAGTTTACTAGAAGGGACAGAGAGGTAGGAGTTTAGGGACATCAAGATGGCAGAGGTGAGGTACAAGAAAAATGCTGGGGAAGCACAAGATTGGTGAGTCATCAGAACTCTAAGTTAAGTCCCATTATCATGACAGCTCCTACCACTGAGGTCTTATCACCATGGTAACTCTCACCAAAAGTTCTGCATTCTAATTCAGCAAAAATACAGTAACCAATGAGAACAAATACTACAACGTCTTCAGTCAATCAGGTTCTCCTGGAGGTAGAACCCAGGCATGGCTCAGCATGTAAAACCAGACTCACCCAGACATTGGGGTCTTGAGACACTCTCACTATTATTACTCTCATTTTCCCTTTCAATACATCTATACCATTCTCTTACTTCTGCCTGTCTTGCCCAATTATTTGTTCAGGACACCAAGAACCTGGATCCCCAGTGAACACCACGTGGGGAAAAATGAGACATTCTCAAAGGAGAGAGTGCGTCTTCTCAGAGAGGAAAAGGGTCGTGCACCCCTGATGCCAGTCTATTTTTGGGGGGTCCCAGGGAAGTTTCCAGAGAGTCCCACCCCAGGTCTACCTTTTGACTTTTGACTGACAGCATAGGAATTGCATGAACCACCTCCAAGAGAGGGTGGTGTGATCGAAGTTTTTGAGGAAATTGAGTCCCCTCTTTTTGCCTCAGTTTCCTGCCACCTTAATTGGTTTCTTAGCCCTTGTATAGCCACCAGTAAGCTTTCTTTGTAGATGTTTCTTTGTCTTGATGTTTTCGTTGCCACGGTGATTGGGGTTGTGACAGAGTTCAGGTGGTAGGGGAGAGTCCAGGCCACCTGGTAGAGTGCAACCTGAGCTTGGAGCAATAGTTTTTCTTAAGGGGATGTAATCATCTCTGGGGAAGGTTTCCACATACCAGGCCTCATCTTCCAAGGGCCTATCTGTCAGAAAATGCTCCCTGTGTTTCTCAGTTGCTCTTCATCGTCCTTTCCCTGTTCATCCATTCAAAACTGTTTGGCTGCCCAACAGTGGTCACTATTATTGTGGGCATTCGTGCATGTTGCCAGGTCTGGAGTCGGGGCCAGTAGAGGCTGGGGAGGGCTTCCTGGAAGTGCTGGGCATGGTCTAAATCTGTCCTTCAAAATTTCATATGCTGGATATTTAATCTCCATTGCAAAAGTGTTGGGAGAAGGGGCTGAATGGGACGTGGTTAGATCTTTAGGGTTCCATCTTCTTTAATGGATTCATGCTAATGTGCAAAGGCTCATGGGGATGGGTTTGTTCATTTCTGTGCTTTCTTTCTGGTCAGGGCAGAGTTCTTCCCCTCAGGAGGAGACAGCATGAAGATTCCATCTTAGAAGCAGAGATCGGCCCCTCACCAGGCATAAACCTGCTGTCTCCTTAGTCTTGGACTTCCTCAGGCTCCAGAAATGTGAGACATACATTCCTCTTGTCTCTGAATTTCCCAGTCTGTGGTGCTCTGTTAGAGCAGCTCAAATGAACTGAGGCAGGCTGATGTCAGAGCTAAAGGTGGTGGGCCAAGCCAAATCTGGTGAAGGAAGAAATGTGTGGACGCAGAGGCTGTGCTTCAGGAAATTCCTTGTGCCATGAGGTTGGGGGAGAGCAGCAGGGATTGGAGGTGGTGGAGCAGGTAGAGGAGAGCTCTTAACAGACGCATCCATTCTCTGTCTGCTAATGTTGAGATGTAAATGTGGGTCCTGCTCTTTGCTTTCTCCCTGTGTCCTTTATTCCCTGCTGTGGGTCCCTGTACCAGCTCTGTTTAGTGCTCTTCCCTTCCAGGACACTTGTGTTTTTAGCCCCTACAGCATGTAAATGCTGTGAGATCCCCTTAACCATGTGTAGATAAAGCAGGCGTCTTGAGGATGTCTGAAATCACACCACTTTTGAATACATCTACTCTGAGCCTAGGTCCATCTTGTTTTCAGAGGAGCAAAGGTGAGGAACCTGACCAGCCCCCAGCTGTCCTAGAGCTTGAGAGCATCTGATCACCTTCAATGTCCAAGGTTTTCCTGTCTTTCACTACCTCCTTTCCTTCACCTCTGAGAGAAGCCTTGCTTGGCTGGTTTTTCTCCTCAATCCTGTGTTATTGGTATTCAGAACAGGTGCACTGGGGGGCTCCCAGAAATAACACTTGAGCATCCCTTTGCTACCTGCTTGCTGGAAACATTTTAAAATTTAAAATTTTCTCTCAGCTCACAACAAAGCAAGTGGGAAGCAGCATTGTCAGAGAAGAAGAGTTTATCAACCCGAGTTCTGACCTCCAGCAAACAGGACCCAGCAGCTCCCTCTCCATCCCGAGGTCCAGAGGCAGAATTCTGAAAGAGTGCATGCCAGCTTCTGGGGGAACAGAAGCATCTGATCCATGCCTCCCGCACACACCTGCTGCAACTCAATTTACCTGGAAAGAGAATGTGCCTGCCGGTTACAAGGTCCTCCCAGCCCCAGCCTGTGAGCATTGTAGGTGGAGTAGGTTGGATCCTGGTACCCTTCACTGCACTCTCAGGGATTAAGAGAACATTATTACCCTTTTAATATTTGTAGGATTTCATAGCTGGAGGTGTCTTTCTGATTATGGCTCTTGAGAGGTTAGTTTTGAAGAAGCAAAACACTCAAAAAGAAAAGAATATACTATATGTTGAATAAGAATGCTCTGGGGTATTCCTATTTGATTTAAGGAAGTGTGCTTTTCCCAGATTCTACCATTTTGATGAACAGGAACTCTCTAGAAGAAGTCTGGCAAGATACTGATTTTGCCAGCAGACTACATTCCACTTAAGACATGTAGCAGTACAAGACAGTACTGTGGAAAAGAAAGATAGAGATGATAGAGATAGAGAGAGATAGAGATAGAGACAGAGACAGAGATAGAGATAGAGATAGAGATAGAACAAAAAAGGTAAAGTTGGACAGATGGCTTACATGCCCAGACCTTCCCTTGCTGGCAACTTGCACAGTGATGACACGGTGAATTTTTAAAATGTGAGATTTTAATAGAAAAATAA
Organism: Glaucomys volans; assembly: GCA_020662805.1. NCBI lineage: Eukaryota > Metazoa > Chordata > Mammalia > Rodentia > Sciuridae > Glaucomys > Glaucomys volans. Next base: position 474,543 of record JAJEJO010004830.1, read on the forward strand.
AAAGTGTTTTCATCATTTTCTTATACACACACAGAGTTTTCTATATTTTATTGAGGCTCATTTAACAAGGATCTGAATAGAAGCAACAGCTCCTGACACCTGTGCTTTTTTGAATTGGGGCCAGGGGAGAGCTGCCGTGAATCTCTTGCATGAGAACTTCTGCAGGCTTATACTCATTGCCCTGAAGGCAAGAGGCAGTGTGTTCTACTTGTTTTACTCCAAGAAGCATGGAAGCATCATGCCCCATCCTCACTCAGCATCAGCGTCCCTCCTTTGTGGAAAACAAGTTCAGAGTGAAGGGGTCCAGAGTTCTTGTATGAAGGACTTCACTCCAGGCTGCACTGTTCCCCTCTGCCCTACCTCTGTGATCAGCGAGCACTGAGGCATCCAGGGCCACAGTGGTGCACCAGACAAATCCTGAAAGACAGACCAAGGTACGGGAAGGCCTGAGGTCAGTGCTGCTAGGAGCTCCTCAGCCCAGTGAGAAAATTCAGAAGGTGATCAGCTCAGAATGCAGATGAAGACCAAGCACAGCTGCCCTTAGAGCTCCCTTACCCAGGGTTCACCAGTGTTGGCCTTGGGCAAGTCACTGAACTTCAGACTCTCCTTCCCTCTAAAGTGGTCACTGTGCTATCTTCCCTTTGTTGACCATTTCCCATGGTCGCCTCGCTGAGTTTGATACTTTACGTAAGGTACCTTTTACTCTTTCACCAACCATTTATAGTTGGGACTAGCAATGCTGTTCTGCAAAAGAAGGGGTCAAGTTCATAAAGATTAAATGACTTAGGAAGTCCACAATGCTCTCAAGTAGCAGAGTCAAGTTCACAAGTGTTTATTTTAAATTTTCTGTATTATGTTTAGCTTATAATATACAAAATAGCTTGTCATGCAAGCCTCATTTCAAATCCTCTGTGGCCATTTGTGGCTAGTGGTCACTGCATTGAGCACATTATTTTCTTATAATTAATTCATCAAAAAACACCAGTCTCCATGATGGGTTATTAGTGCCCCATCTCCTTGAGCAGCAAGCATCACCAACCCAAATTTCTATGAAAAACATTTCATAGCGTGAAATCAACTCCAGCACAATTCAATTCCACAAGGTGAGCCAGGTGCTCTGGGATGAGCGATTCTCATTGTATTGCTTTCCTGTTCTAGTTTGTAGATCTCACCACATTTCACCTAGACTTTTTCCATTACATCTATATTTTCATTCAGCAGGTCACTGTGAGTTATTGGAGGCCACAAACTGCGTCCAGTTGACCAATGGGTTCCGCATTCAGTCCTCAGTACAATGGCTGAGCTACACTGAGTAACAGACACCAGCAAAAGGAATCAAATCAAATTGCCAGATAAGGGGAAAACAGAAAAACATATTTGAAAAATTATCAAATGTCAGTACATGTGATTTGTTTGATGTTATAAAGTCTAGACTTAGATGGGATTTTTTAAGGCTGATATCTGTGATGGTGGCAAACATTTTCTGATCTATTTATCTTCTAGAACACAATAAAAAAGGAGGTTACAAATAAAAAATGTCTGAAGGATTCCACTGCTAGTGTTCAAATTTGCATTGGAAATCCATTATTTATGTTCTTCATAAGTGCATGTATATTTATTTCAGTAACCTACTCATGACTTTATCATCTGAAATGACATTTTCTGATGGCTGCATTATGCTGGGTAATAGAAATCACATCTATGGAAGGTAATTTCAAATGGATCAAGCAATCCAAGTATTAAGAAATGAAGGCAGAGGTAAGAAGCAACAAACCAGTAAATAGTTTATACTTCCACCTCATACAAAAGAATGTCATTATTTTTATGGCCATTGACTGTAAAAATTATGAATATTCACATGCAATCTCTGTTGGGGAACCAAATGAAAAAAATAAACCAATTTTTCAAATCAATAAGAAATGGTGAATCAGGTTAATGCAACGACATTTTGATGACAACTGTGTTTTAAATTATCCCTTTAGGTAAAACTTAACAGCAGTCTTTCATATCAGCATGCATGAAAGATGCATTCTTGCTTCCTCTTGTTCATTAAATCAAGATCTCCTTCAAAACTGAGGTGTATTTTTAATTTATGAAAGCAAGCATACAAAGTGTTCTATCCTAAATGTACAGTTGGCATTAGCACAATGAAAACAAAGTATCTCTGAGCAAATTACTGTAATAGAAATAACAATTTGCTTATGATTTATAATATCACACTTGAAAACATTATAGAGCTGATAAAATGCAGAATAATGCTAGTTGAACAAAAAATAGCTTGATTTCTCCATCATTTTCAGGTGGCCACTGTTAAAATGTTGGGCATTCTTCCTAGTTTATCTTTGTGTGATGAATTCTGGTTTCTTTGTAGTAATGAAAACCATAGATGCCAATTGTGCTCAAGGTACAACTCAGTTAGGATTGTGGAACAACAGTCTGCATTTTCAATTTTCTCCTATTTTCTAAATTAAGTTTGTAGTATTCAATATAGTAGATTTGAGAGGAGGTTTGTAATAAATGTCAGACATACTGCTTAAAGAATGTTTTAAATATCAATATTGCCTTGGTATGTATGTATTTATTTATTTATTTGGCACTGGGTATTGAACCCAGGGGTGTGCTACCACTGAGCTGCATCCCCAGCCCATTTTTATTTTTATTTTGAGACAGAGTCACACTAAGTTGCCGAGGCTGAGCTGGAATTTGCAATTCTCTTCTCAGCCTCCCTAGTTGCTGGAATCAGAGGCATGTGCCTGTGCACCCAGCTAGACAGTTTTATTTTAACTTTAGGTGTTATTGAGAAGATTTTGATTCTCATTCTCTTATCTGATATTTACTACCATGTAGGAAATGAACATCTTCTAAGCATATACATCCTTGAATATTTTGTGAAAATTTTCTTAAGTTTGCTATTAGCTTCTCTTTATTTTCTTTTAAACTTTCAGTATTTTTTTAAACAGACATATAGGCACATTTGGCTTTTAAAAGTCAAATTATTTACATTACAACGGTTGTCCCATGTGTAGCAATACTCAGAAATCACTTTTATTAATTTTCTAAGGCTTCGGCAAGAATATAACTCCTTATCTCTTAATATAAATTGCATTACTCTAGTTCTTGAGGTTTCAAGTTTGGGTATGACCATTGATTTCAAATTCTAAACATTGAGAATTGGGCTATATCTCACATTCCATTCCACAGTGTGAAAAATACGATTACTCACAGCCATTAGACAAACCAGTTCTCCTGAACTTGGCCCAACATCAATCTGCATTTACATGATGACCACAGGGATACATCAGTTCGGGTGAGTCCAGTAGGATTCTAACACTGCCTGGGGCCACTTTGTTTTCCCTAGAATCAACAGTGGTCTCGTATTTAAATGCATTTTATATTTATGCACTTTAAAAAGTTAAGTCCTACTTCTCTAGGACACATTTCAGACACATGGGAATTTTATTCTCTCTCCTATGGTAAATTCTTTTCCAAATTGATGTCACATCTTTTTTTGCTCCTTTCAATAAGAGAAGCCAGGACAAGAACAATGGAAATGTTTGGAAGAAGTACATGGAATTGCCTTCATCACAGACTCCTGCTGAGCTATTGCGTGGAAAATTAGTTCTTGGAACCCCTGTTCTTCAGGAGTACTTTCACACTGAAGGGAGGGCTTCACTCTGCTCCAGTTTCCTGTATTGATTTTGAGACATTGATATTCACGCTAATGATCTCCTTCCAAGACTGTAGGATTATCTTTGTTCTCCATGAACTGAATTTGGACAGATGTGCCCTGAGGAAGGCTGTTTTTTTCATTGACTTGAAACTACGTGACCTTGTCAAGAAAATCATGTCTTTCAATTTGGGGAAATTTCCTAGACTTATTTCTTTGATAATTTCTTTACCTCAATTTTCTCTCTTTATTTTGTGAAACTCCAATTTGAGTTTGAGGTCCAGTGCACTTTTTCTTTGATGATCTGATCCTTTCTTTCCTATTTCATCTCTTGTGTCTCTTTGTTACCTTTTCTGTATTATTTTCTCAACTTTGTCTTTCAGTCATATTCCTTTTTAGTTTTGTTTTGAAACTCGCTACTTTCATTTTCCAATGCTATTTGTTTATTCTAAAAATGCCCCCTTGCAATTTTATTAAAAATGTGACTATGTACTCATTATCTAGGGAACCACCCTTTAATTTTATTGCAGCTTTAAGTTATGTGACTATCAATGGTTATGTTTGTGTGCTAGCGATGAAGAAGTTGTGAGGTTAGTTTTGGAAATCATATGAAGTAAACACCAGCCACAGTGGAAGAATGACTAAGGTTTTGTAAAAATTTCACTTTTAACCAGATCCCAGAAAATTTTATTTTTCTGAGTAGGAAGATCAGGACAGGAGCTGTATGAACAATTTCCCTATCTTATTTTATGATACAATATTATGATTTATGGGTACAGCATGTTGCTGGTGCTTCTTACTTTTTTAAATTCACCCTTACAAACATTATAATTAGTAGAAATTAATCTAGGAATCTGATGTTGATTTTTCTTTACTCACCATTATGAAGAGTGCTAGTAATCTGCATCAAAGATTGGGACCACTGCAAAAACAGTCAGCAAAGACTAGATGGCATTTGGAACTAGACTTCAAGAAGACTCTCCTCGTTCAGCTAAAATTAATATAGAACATGTTGACAAAAATATATAAAACTCTCATGTGAAATTTATATGTGTGTGTGTCTGTGTGTGTATATTCTAAGCAGCAGTGATATTCGATTCCAAATTTGTTATTATGTACTAGAACTTTGTTGCCAGACCAAAATATGAGGTCTAATGCCCATCTACTCAATTCCAATCTGAATGATACTATTTATAACAGGAATGAAAATGGATTGCATATTGGCTGCTATTGAATAGAGTTTGGGTCATGTGTAAACAAAACAGAAACGTTTGAAAGCAACCCCCTTGATTTTATCCTTAATACTCACATTTCTATTATTTTTATATAAATACCTATGGTAACTCAATGACTAAACACCTTTCTAAATAAGGAAAATTGAGATGCACCATATGTTACTCTGGTTTATGTAATTCCTACTCAGAAAATATTCATTGAAGGTTAAAATGAAGTTATTTCTTTGAAACTTTCAACACTATTATAATAATACATTCATTGGCTTGTATATAGTCAGTTTTTAAATACATATATGAAGGTGTCAGTAGTTTCCGTTTTCTGTCTATTTTGTATAATTATGCTTATTTTTCATCCTCATTCTGAAAAATAAAAATTTCCCTTTCTACCTTAGATAAAAATTCTGTGGGAAGGGACAACTAGCTAGTAAAGGTCTTTAATATTGACCATCATTATTGCTTTAAAGAGCATGAAATTTGTTTCAAATAAAGATATTTTTGTCTAACTTTCCTATTTGTATTTATACATTATAAATTTAATGAATTATTTTAGTATTTCCCATGTGATCTTGATTAATAAATGGTAATGTAATCTCATTGCAAATTGACAAAGGATAAAATTCACATTATAAATACAATTCTCATTATAAATATAATTCTCATTGTAAATTGATTATGATCAAAATTTCTTGTAAGCAAATAACCACCAATAGAGACATGACCTGAAGATGCCCCAGCCCCACTGCAAGGAGGAAGAGATGAAACGCTTCTTAGAATTCTGGAGAGGCCAGTTCAGTGCCCAGGTCTTCACTGCTAGGGTAAGATTTTCTTGAGTGACTGACGTGTAGACAGATTTTGAAAATGATGCAGATGAGTTTGAAATAGACTCATTTCTGAGTAGAGAAAAAGAATCTGTTTGGTCAGTTAGTTCTAGTGTCCCAATAGTGTTGTTCAGTATTCTATGATCTGCCTGTTGGTCTGATGAGTTGAACATTTACTGAGCGAGGCCTGTTGAACCACCTCACTTTGAATGTGGATTTGTCTTTCCTTGCAATTTGTTAACATTTTGTCCAGGAGAAAGTCAATGAATTCCTGTTTCACCCAGTTCACTCTCGTGGAGGAAGGTCTCATGGTCCCCGCAGCAGTTGGAAGGCCTGGTTCAGAACCTAGGGAGCAAGTCTTCTGAGCCTTGCTGCTTCTAATCTACATGAACGGGATCTATTTGCACGTCTTTCAAAAGGGTTGTCCATCCTCCCATCCACTGGGCAAAGGAAAACATCCCATGGATTAAAAATGTGCCCTTAGGATGAAGCATGAACTATTTGGAAAATACACATCTCTATTCATTCTAAATTTTATATCCCAGAGTGACTTCCATGCTCTATGGGCTTCAGTAATTTTATGGTAGTTCCCAGATCTAAGGGTGAAAATTACCTACATTTTTTTTCAACTTTTCCAGAAGCATTTGAAAGACTTATCAGAAGATCAATTTAGAGTTTTAATTGGGAATTCACTGAATATATGGGTGTTTTGGTGAGAATGTTACCTCCTTGTCTGGGATATAGTTCATATTTATATGGAATTAAATTCTACTTGCTAAATAATATGTTTTTTCATGAAACACATCTTGTACCATTTATAAGTTTATAACTAAGTATTTTGTGTTTCATTGCTTATTGAATTAGTCAGTAACATACTTAGAGCAGAAGTATATTAAGAATAATGCTAAAGTCTGAAATTTAATTCAGAACAAATTCACAAGAACAGGCCAGGCATTTCACGTGAAAAAGACAATGTCTTAGTAAGTTACAAATTAAGAAATTAAAAATAACTTAAGGAGACTTCTAGAATATACCAGTAGATTATAAGTGACACTAAGAGTCATGTCGAAATCAAGACAAGCAAAGAGCTTCCTATATTTTCAGTTAATAAAACCATGGACTTTTAAATATTGTCTTGCACTCCACATTTCTTTTCAGAAAGTTAAAGAGTGCATATAGATACAGGCATCTACAGGGGAAAAAGACTTAAAGACAAGAACACTTGAAATATTTTAATACGAATTTATAAACAGAACACATAAAATGAAAGACAATGAGTTAAGATATCATAAACAAAGAAAGCTTATTCTTTAAGACTTGATATAAATGAATGCTTTTTAGAACCTTCCAGAGTTAATTGCTTCAAACACTTGTTTGTTTACTTTTCTATTGCATTCTGACAGGGGGCATGGTTATTACTCAAACATTCAACACTTAAATCAACCTTGTGGATTCTCAAGGATGGCTCAGTCCTCACTCTGGTTTCTATCCCAGGTGGTTCACTGCACTTGGTGGAGGGATCTACCCCAGATTTTGCATCAGATTGATTTTGAACTAAAGTCTGAAATTTAATATTTCCTTATTACGGAGAAGATAAGGTTGGAGGATTCAAGGGCTATTATGTATTGAATAAGACATAAAGCAAAACAAACTTGAAAATAGGCAAGAGAATAAAAAATGAAAATTTTATAAGCAAAACTTGTTCATCAAAGAATAGCCAAAATGAAGAGAGAAGGTGTTTGCTTTAGGCATTTTCCCAGATATTAGTGATTTAATGGATTGGATAAGTAGATAATATAGAGATTTGAAAGGAAAAATAAAATACTAAATTTACAAGTACATCTAACTGACGGGTTTCACATGCATTAAAAAAAAACCCAATACAAACTGCAGATTTCAAAGTTAATCATGGTTTAATAATGCCAGTAAATCATTGAATAATGTTGACTACATTAGACTCGAGCAAAATTAGCAATGAAAGAAGCAACACAGAAACAGGTGAAAACAGAGCATAAAATTACCAAGCAATATCACAACAGTCACACAGGGATGTGGCAGATAAAGCACATCTCTATGGGAAATTCAGGCACGTTTTATCATCAAGAGTTGCTCAGTTAAGGCTGATCTCAGGCTGGGTGATAAAGCCGAGCAGGATCCAAGACCATGCAGAAAGGCTTGCAGCATCTTTCTTTACATAGCATCTGTCTTTGCCATGTGGGAAGGGACATTCTTCAACCTGATTTCATAGAGAAATCGAATTCTCAACCAAACTTAAAGCACAGGTTAAAAATGATCAATATAAAAACATTCTTGGTGTTGGCATGTATAACATTCACTTAAAAAATCAGTTTTGAGAGTTGAGGTTATAGATCAGTGGAACATTTGCCTAGCATGCATGAGACCCTGGGTTCAATCCCTATTATTGCAAAATGATAATAATAATAATAGTAATAATAATAATAGTAATAATAATAATAGTAATAATAATAGAAACAGTAGTAATAATAATCAGTGTAATGTTCAGTAAATATAAACTGCAAAACTGTTTTTTCCTAGATTAAAAGAACTAGACTAATATTTTAAATGAGAAAGGGTTTTAAAGTTAAAATTAAAAAAAACACTTATTGTGGAAAATAAATGAAATCTGGAATCCTCAGTTTTATTTTGATCAGACCAAAAGAAACATCTGTGATTACTTTTCTCCTTCCCCCATGATTATTTTTAAAGAATAACGGAAGTCAATACAATAGGAAAGAAATACGTGTCAGCAAACACCTGTCCATCACAAAAGAATCATTTTCCTTTCCAAACCACACTTAATGTTAATTGAAGAAGAATCAGTATCATCATTAACTGCTTCTATGCTCATCATTTTCCTGTCTGTCCATCAAAGGAAGAAAAACTCTGTGTGTACAACAGACACTCACAAGCAGGTAAGGCCTCTGACCTTGCCAAGCACTGACATCTCTGTATCCCATTTGTCATTTGATCTGAGGCTGTCAGCAAACAGATGTCTCCTTTAGCCTCAGGCACACTCAGAGTTACTGGGGCAGCTGTTGCTCTGACATGTGATGAAGGTAAGGAAAGTGATGATAATGTGATTTGTGGGGCCGTTGCTTTAAGTGCTTGAGAGCGTAAGCCCAGGGATGAAGCATTCCCTGCTAATATGTTAATGCCCATTTTAAAAAGATGCTTTTAGTTAAATGCAAGTTCCTATGCCAAACATATTTTTTTCTTTAAAGTGCCTCCCAAGAAAATTTACAAGGAGTTGGACTATGATGGAAAGTGCCTCTATTTCACATCTGAACTTTGAATGTTACTTTCATGAGAGAAGGTGGTTTAACTTCCAATATTCTTGCTTCTTTAAAGTCAAAGTAATTATTACCCACATCTTCTCATAATTAATATATACCGAGGGTCATTTTCTATAATAATATTGGTAGAGGGATTCAAACATGCTTCAGCGAATTTAGAATAGTCCATAAAATTTTTGGTTTGGCAGTATGAGATGTGCGCCCATATATAGTGTGTATATGAGCTTGTGTGCATGAGTGCCCTTGACTGAGAGCATAATTTTCTATTTGCAGTCATAAGCACCAAATTTGCATGCATGGTATTTTCAAGTTGTGCCTAATTTGTTTCAAAAGAAATACTAAGCGTCCTTATCCTTAGTTCATGTATATTGTGTGTGTGTATGTCTTTTCATTTCTTTTACAGTAGCATTGGAACATGCAGATATATTCTGAATATAGAAGTAACTTTTCTTTGTCTTCATAATAAAGGTAAAAATTATTTTTGCACCTCAGAACAATATTTTATCCTATTGTATCTTCATATGAGTGCTTGAAATTGATTATGGTTAAGCTTAGAAAATTTCGTCATGAGAACCTTAAAAATCAGCACTGTGTATATATTTAAGATGGTCCCATAAACTCTAGAAGACTGGACAGAATTTGTAATTAAAACTAAGCAGCTATATTTTCCTGTACATTTAAGCTCCATAATCTCTTCAAATAAATTTCTGGATTTCTAAAATGGAGCTAGTGATAATGACTTTCCAAGATTATTGCCCTCACTGAAAATCATATTCATGAATCATCTAGTGCTACGCCTCCTCTATAGTAACCTCATGGTATTACACACCTGACAGATAACGCCACACTTATTTTGATACTAATGCCAATTAATACAAAAGAAAAACATATGTTCGAGTGTATAGATATATACATGTGTGTGTTTGGCCATATCAATGTTGTTCAATGGCAAAACTTCTGTATTCAATGCACCTGAGGCTGCAGGGAAAATGATCTATTCCTAGGTTAAAATAGGAAATCCAGGCTCTCTTCTTTCTATAAATTAGTAGTAGCGCATCGTAGAATCTCTTGCACACACACTTCACTTATTTCTGCATAGTTCTAAGCGAGAGTGGGATTTTTCAGATGTGATCCTAGCTTTTTAGAACAACAGAAGGAGAGTCCTGTCTTTGCAGAATATCCCGCCAGAGCTTTGCACATGTGTTTCCACGTGTTTGCAACCTAAATGGTTGTCCCTTGATATTTCTATGAAGAATCCAAAGCAAAATTTCCTCGGAGACATTTTTAAAAATGCAAATTGAATGAGCAGTCAACTGAAAATTACCAGCATACTTGAACAAGGCTATGTTCTTCAAAATCATTTCTGTTAAGTTTTACAAAATAAGGTTTAGTCTACCTGTAACTATGTCTTGAAAAAAATTTAGGATATGATCTTGAAAACACGCTTGCTCTAAATATCAAATGTTTTTAAGCAACTCCACACAAAACTATTGGTTTTGAATATTTCTTCATAGATTATCCAATCTTATAGGACCCTGTTGACTAACAAAAATTGACTACAAAAATTTAAAACTTTCACAAATTATCTAATGTGTTCTAGGTGCAATACAAATATCAAAGTTGTGCTATTATCCAAGACAATTTCGAGAGTGAGGATAGGAGGGTAGCTATGTAACTTGCTATTTGGCCATGAAAAGTATGAAAGAAAATGACTTCAATTAAAAATTTAGTATGTAAAAGCAAATAAAATTGGAAAGCACATTTTTAAATGAAAGCATTTGGCACACTTTAAACCTCACTGTTTTGATTTTGCTGGGATATGTTTATATTTTCGTTTATAGAAAGTGGAGACTATGTTTTTATTCTTGCCAGTGATTATAAAAATTTAATAAGTAAAAATTAGAATGAAAGGGTTCATCAAGTGGTACAAAAGACGTTTTTATGTTTTAATGAGAGCTTATTCTTAATTAATTCCACAATTTTTCAGTTATTTCTGTAGGTTCTATGGAAACATCAAGAAGGCATTAAGAAGGCTATCTTGGCAATTCAGTGGTGGACCTTATGCTTTGCAAGCTTGAGGCTTTGGGGTCAGTCTCAGGACCAAGAAAAGAAGAGCAAAATTCCAGTGTCATAATGTTGAATATACATTGGTTTAACACACAACTGAGAGGCGAAGCAGTAATGGAGGAGGGGAAACAGGACTTCCACAGAACAAATGTGGCTGGAAACAGCCTTCTTGTTGCAGAAGTTATACTTCTTGAAATATTATACTAGTTTTAGCTGAAAGAATCCTAGGACCCTCTGGTCTTGGTTCCATGTCTGATTCCCCATATCATGTTCAGTGTCCAGAGAGGAAGACCTACCATGACCCTTGATGTCATAAGCAGAGAGGAAATGACAACAAACAACACTGAAAATTGACTGGATAGGCATCAAGAAAATAATCACCAAATCAATGGAAAGGGCTGTAAGCAATCTCTCATTGTTGATAAGTCATGGGAAACCCAGGAAAATGACACACACACAAAAAAACTCTTAACAGATGGCAAGTCATCTTAATCAAGCCAATTAAGGGATCATACATTTAAACAATAAAATAGTAGGCTAGTTGACATGCACTGTAATTACATTGGATATATTGCTTTCAATAAACGTTAAAGGACAAATTAACATTAGTTGTGCCAGCTACACTTCTAAATCTGCTTTTCAGGATTATAATTAACATCCTAAATTATTACTGCTGCAAATTAACAGTTTTAATGTAATGCACACATTGTAATCATCAGCATTTAGTTGTTTTCTAAATGGTTTGTCTAATGCAAATTTAAACAATATTCACTTAGCAAACAGTACACTGATACCTTTCAGTGTTGTCCAAGAAACCCTATAAGGCAGACTCCTCCTCAGTCAGTATGTTCTCAAACAAAGAGAAGGCTTGCCTCCAAGAGGAACATGCAATCTTTATAGCAATGATCATGTCAGCTGTGGCCCAAGCACTATGCTTGGGATAAAGCGATTTAGGACCTTCCCATCTATATCCTGTCCTGTCTGAACAGAGCCCTGGGTTGCTGTGTGGGACCCCCAGCCAGCAGATGAGGCTCCCCAGCTGCCAGCCCCTTGCATTCCAGGGAGATTCCCAGACACACAGAACACATGATCTCATTTACTTCTCCCAACATTATAAATAACTTTTATCACATCATCTTATAGGAAAATAAATGTAAAGACATTTACTACATGTTTGGAGTTTTATCAAATTTCAATTGAAACTATCCTGCTGATCTTCACTGATAAGAAATGGGGTGCTGGAGGCATTTGTCTTCATGCTGTTTCTGCCTCTCACTGAGCATCTCCTAAATGATTTTGGATTGAGCAATTAAAGAAACATGGCTAAGAAGTGTAATCACAAGTTATGATAATAGAAGAAAAAAGATTGATAAGATGAAATTTGGTATAATAAAATTTTCTTTTTAATTTTTATTTGATAGATGAAGACTTAATTACAACATAGTTAAGTTGAAATTTCTATACACATGGTAGTTTCTCTTTTATGAAAATGTTGAAATGAGTAAGATATACAATTGCAAATCTTAGCTGTAAATGAATATTATTGACACTTTTGCAAATGAGAATTTATTGTGGAAACACACCTAGTTATCATCATTACTATCAATTACTATCATTTCTTTTTTATACAGATTATTTTGATCAGAGAAGGATCTACAACTCCAATATGTTTTTAATCTCCAATATAATTTTAATTATAATAATCACAACGTAAGTTAGCAGTAGCTTATGTCAAGTTTCTTTTTTTTAATTTTATGGTTAGGACAGTGAGAAAATACTTATCAACTTATGGGGTGTCTCAGAATTCTGAAGGCAAAATTTTTCATTTTATTCTCATATGTAATTACCAAATTAAAATGAAAAACAATATGAGAATAAGTGAATAATATCTGCCTCAGCCAGTGATTGAGTGACAGCAGCCACATTTGAAGTAGTGGTTGACCATTATTGAACTTACCACTTGATCTTCCATAGCATCTTCCACGTGGTCCATGCTTTATGTCATTCCTTCACTTAAAGATTTAGATTAACTTGCTATTGTCTTTTGTTTTCAGGTCAGATGCTTCCAAATATATCAGATAATTTTTTGAGCTAAGTTTAAAAAGAAAGCCTCAATTAATCTTCAAAAGTGTTAGGAAGGGCTGGAAATGTAGCTCAGTTGCTAAAGTGCTTGCCTTGCAAGCACAAGGTCCTGGCTTCAATCCCCAACTCCTCAAAAAAAAAAAAAAAATAGCGTTAGGAAGATGCTACTGAGACAAGGCACCCCCAGTGCTGACCTTGGTGGCAGTGTGTTGAGTGCTGCCAAGGTCATGAACCAGAGATACAGGAAGGTGACCGTGGAATTTTATTGACTAATAGATTTTATGATCAAGGAAAAGGACCATAGAGACCAAGGTGAAAATCCTAAGCATGCTACTCCTTATTCGGAGCTTAATATGATGATTTCAATATTCACTCACTACATACGAGACTTGCCCCGTAAGAATCAAGATGCATTCTTCAGAAGATAGTTCATAAGAAAGGTCTTTCTTTATAATTAACTATTTAGTTCTCTCATTAACTTCATTACTGAGGTTGATCTAAGTATAAATGTGGGTAGGGGTTGCTTCAGGTTACTGGGAAGGAGGGAGAGATGCTGAAGGCCATGGCTCAAAACAAATAAGCAAATCAACAATAGCAAGAAAAGCAAGAAGCAAATTTAAAATCAATTGTGCAGGAAAATTAACATTTCCTAAAAGTTAAAAATTAGACACAACAGAAAAGTATGTGAATTCAAGAGCTTCCTAATGATTGACAAAAATAAAACCCTAAGAGGACTGGCTACGTGGAGCTGGAGGAGAAGCAACATTACGGTGCAAACTTCAGGCTTCTTATTCCTTTGTCATTAGAAATCATTTTATAGAATAGAAACTGAAAATATAACTTCATATCTCCTTTAAATCATGCATTCATTTTTCATTTGCATTAAACTGATGAAAATCATATTCTATTTGATACTCAGGCTAGACTTAAAGAGGGAATATTTTTAAAACATGAAGTGATGAAGCATAAAATAACATCTTTATATTTCCTAAAGCACAGAATCATTAGGTGTGTATTATTCCTGAATTCAGCATTGATGCCGCTATCACATTTTCTTCACCAACTGTGAAAAATGGTTTAAGAAATTTGATATTTTCAGGGGAGATTGGAATTCTCCAGTGTTTCATTCATTGAAAAATTATTACACATATTTCTACCCTAATAGTCTAAGTAAAATGCTACAGTGCTTTTTTTCTCTAAGGAAATTTTATTGTTTCTGGTGGCAATGATGTATCATTCATATTTTCAGTTTTTAACATTATAAAATTTGGACATCTGTCTTATCAACTTTTGTTATATATGTATTTGATAATATAATGTGAGAGAAATACAACATATTTTTCTCAGGAATGACCTCAAAACTAGTCAGCATATGGAAATTTTCATGATTTTATCAGTTGACTTAACATCTTATTATCTCTTTAAAAGTATTACTTCTTGTTTTAAAACTAAGATTTTGAAATTCTATTCTGCAAAATATTACTTTTGTAACTTTGACATTTTAATGTAAGTATATAATACAAATAGACATAGTAAACAAAAGCAAACATTCTTAATAGGATTATACATAGACAATGATAATAAAATTAGAATTTAGATCTACATTGACAATAGGAATTGAATCCAAAATTTTGAGATTTTTTTTGATTATTAAAACTTTTCATTATGACTGCCTACTCTCTGCTAGTAATCACTAATTTTTTTTTTGTATTTTGGAATTTTAAATGTATGTTTTAAATTTCTTGGAGTAATGGAATCACTATTTAAATATCTTAGCTAAAGTGTAAGTAAAATAAAAAATATATAAATAAAGCATTTAATTTAAATATCTCTCCTTTCTGAGTCAAGCCTTTATTTAATAGCTTCACAATGCTAAATATATGTTATATGTGAGGAACACAATAAATATTATCACTGAGCACATATTTATATTGAAAGTATGCTTTTAGGTAAAGGTTGTAGGAATCATATTCTTTAATTTATTAAATATTTGAATAAAAATGATATGCACTTTCATGTATAGTGTGATTTTGTAAATATATAAAGTGTATATACATATATAGTATATATATGATAAACATATGTATATACTATATACAGTGCAATATCTAAATTGAGGTAATTAGCATGTGTTAACTCACATTTTTGTGGTGATAACACATATCTCTCATTGATTTTCAAGAATGCACTGCATTGTTACTAACTATAATCATGATCTTGCAATGATTCCTTGACTTTATTCCTCCGAGGTGAAACTTTGTATCCTTTGACTAACCTCTCCCACACCTTCCCCACCAGGCTCTGGTGTCATTTCACTCTGAAATTATGTGAATTCAGTCTCTTTAGATTTCACCTGTAAATGAGAATACTGGTATTTGTCATCCCGTGCCTGGCTTATTTCACCGACGTATCCTCTGTGTTCATCAACATTTTGCAAATGACAGAATTTCTTTCTTTAAAAAGCTGAATAGTATTTCCTTCTGTATGTTCACCACACTTTATTTATCCTTCCATTGATGGATACTTGGATTAATTCCATATTTTGACTATTGTGAGTTATGTTGCAATGAACAGAATACTAAATCCTTGATTTAATTAAAAAGCATTTATTACCTCACATACCTGTGCAGTTGTCCATTTGTTGTGACTCATTTCCTCATTCATCCTTTTAACACTGGCTTCCCAGTAATAGAAGGTGCTAGGTGTATCTCCCTGTTGGTGTGCATGATAAGCTTCCTCAGCAGACGGCAATGGAGGGACCCAGCAGAAGGAGGACCTCCTAGGCCTCCTTCCTGGAGCTGACATCAAGCCGCTGTGGAGCAGGAGGTCATCAGTAGTGTCTGCCCAGCCACCTGTCTGAAGATCCTAGAGAGCAACAATCTTGCAGCTGTGGAGCAGCATGGAATCGACTTTCCACGTGACATAAACCCCATTTGTCCAGACCTTCTAGCCCCTGTGCTCTAGCACCCCTTTCTGTCCTGGTGTCCAGCTCCCTCTGCTCACCTGCCCCTCCCCTCCTGTCTCCTCTAGCCCACTGTGAAAACACCACCACCACCCATGCAAACCTCTCGCCTCCACTGTCTCCCCTGTCTGCACCATGATGTCCTGGACACAGCTCACCTCTGTCCCAAAGGGTGCTTCCTGTTTGCCCACTAGCTTTTCCTCTGCTGTGACTAAATGACCCCACTGGCACAACTGTAGAGGAGGAAGAGTTTCACCATTTCAGAGGTCATACTCCATAGAAGGCCAGCTCCATCCCCTGTGGCTTGAGGTGAGGCAGGACATCATGGGGGAAGAGTGTGGCAGAGGGAAGCAGCTCACATAAATATCAGGAAGCAGAAAAAGAGGGATTCCACTTGCCAGACACAAATATATACTCCAAAGCCACGTCCCAATGCCCACCTCCTCCCACATACCCTACCACTTCAGTTACCTCTCAGTCAATCCCTATCAGAGGATTAAATCACTGATTGGGCTGAGACTCTCACAACCAATCATTTCTCCTCCAAACTTTCTTGCATTGTCTAACACCTGAACTTTTGGGGACACCTGACCTCCAAACCATAACAAGCTGCATACCAGCTCCGTCCTGGGAAACCAAGATGCTCAGTCAGGTATTGGCCTACAACATTAGCTTCTCCAGTGAAGTCAGAGTCCAGGCCTGGTGAGCAAGGTCCCTTCCATTGACTGACAACCGGGGGCATTCTCCCTCACCCTAGGGTAACATATCATTACTTTCCTTACACTATAGGAATTTCTTATATTAACCCTCTCCTGTTTGAGTTTCCATGGAGTCTTAAACTGAACCCAAGCTGACATAATGTTGCCACGTATTACGAAGCAAAGTTTTCAGTAGAGTTGGTTAATTCAATGGCTCAGAGACTTCAAGGAACTCCTGATGACTGAATGGAAAGGGAACATGGAAAGAGGAGTGGGAGCTGGAAACTCAGCACCAACTGGTCTTGTGATCCGCTGCAGAGAAGACAACAATGGAGCTGTGCACATGTTCCTTCCAGCATATTATATTTAATTTTATTTCCACACTATTCCAATAAGGTAGTTACCCAGAAAAGGCTGAGAGAACTACAGGGCATTTGTCTGCTCGTGTTGAGCCTCTGAAGTTTAGTGTATGGTGAGCCTGCCTTTGCTTGCTTGAAGCACAGTTTGGTCATCCTGGATGATAATGTGGTGGTGTGGACACTAAGCTCTGAGTAGGAGAAGGAGGTTACAGTGTCACTCATTTCCACCATCTCAGGTTGCTTACCTGTGTTCAATGTGACTTTGCCTCTCCTCCCATCAGTAAGTGGAATGTGGAATCTTCCAGATCCCAGATGACCCAGAGACATGTGTCAGCATGATGCAGCTGACTTATTTAGCAACCTCTGAGATGAGGCCTCAAAAGGCCATGCCACCCACTCTCACTGTTTGAATTGCTGACATGAAGGGAAGTTGGTCTGCACTTTCCATGGATGTGAGATCACATGGAGAGGACTCAGGTGTTCCCAGGCATTTGCTGGTACTAATGGCCGAACATGTAAATTAGGCCACATGTACCTTCCAGCTCCATGTAACTGCATGGGGGAACCCAGGAAAAACCAAGAGGACCCAAAGTCCAAATGACAGAATCCGGAGCTATACTAGTTCATGGTGCTATGTCATTGGGTTAGTAAAAGCTAACTGGGTCTGAGTGTGTGTGGAACATTTGTTCACGTCCTTCATTCCCTGTTTTAGATCCCTTCAGGTTGGAGCAACTAGAGTGACTTTCCTTTTCTGGACTGAATTCTGAAAATGTGAAGTGACAGCAGCAATATGAAACCCTTGGATGGTCGTTCTGCATAGAAATCAAAGTGCTCTGCTAACTGGTTATAAAAATATGTTGATACGTGCTTATATATGTGTGTCCCATATAAACATTTCCTTTTGCCAAAAGGAAATCATGCTAAGAAATTGCTATGCAATTTGATTGTTTGTCTAAACAAAGGCTGAGAAAATATACAGGTATCGACTTCTTCTTTCATAAACAATTGCAAGATACCACATTGTACAGATATACTAAGAATCTATCCTTAACAAAAATATGCACACACACACACAAACACATACACTTATTCATTTGCATATGATGAACACTCTTATTCTTCAACAGAAATGCTTAGATGTTAGATTTCTGAAGCGTAGCTGTACAAATTTAAATTATTAAAAGATCCTGTCAGTTTATTTTGAAAAAAATTTAGCCATTTACTTTGCAATTGACATCATATGAGAATCCTGGTGTGTCTGTAATTACACCAGTACTCTATTTTGTTCAATGTTTTAATAGTTCTTTAAAAAGTGTCTTGTTATAATTTGTGTTCCCCTGATTAGTTGAGAGTGGAGTATATGTTCACTTGTTTATTGTCAATCTTAGTTTTTCTCCTATGGATTGCCTATTCACATTCTTTGTCAAAATATATTCCTTTTTCTTTTTATTTTTTTTTCTAGGAGCTCTTTTAAAATAATTACTATTGATTGTTTTAAGTGCTACAATGAATTTCTCTCAGGCTGTTTTGACATTTCCTAAAAACAAATTTAAAGATGCTGATATTTTCAGTTGGCTTTTTTCATCATTTATTTTTTCAGGCTGTACATATATGTACCTATTTCCTTACCTCTGAGGTTTATCCAACACTCACTTGACCAAAACCCTCGCACTCCTTCAATTTTCAAACAAAATCCTATCATCTTTTTATCCCCTTGTTTGTAGCTGTCCCTGGTTTTCTCATTCCTCTGAATAACTAATATAAAAATCACTCTTTAAGCATTTATTTTGTAGCAATTATGTTTCATTTCAACATCTGGTACCACATAAAACATGTTTCCAACATTATTGGTAATCCACTTGGCTTAGTTAAGCCTCGTTTGGTTGGGAGGTACAGACCAATTCAACCTTACTTAGGAAAAACCCCGGACCTACTACATACAACAAGAGAAAAGCCAGGATGTCCTGTAAAAAAAAAGCATGGCACGCTTCTCACCAGAGGAAAGGAATCTGAAATCCTCTTCCTCGTGACATAAGGCTGCTCAGTTCTACAGATCTCTATACCTTGGTTCTCTTCTTCAATCTGCCATGAACTCTCTATTGGTTCAACAGTGTTCCCTGTCTAAAAATAGCCACCAAAAAATGGTACCCACAGATCTGAGGTTATGTGAACTTACACATTTTGCTACGGCATCTGGGGAGCATAAGTCTTGCATGCATGTGCTCTTCAGAGGCAAAACGCCTGTGAGCAGATTTCAGTTCTGCCACTTGCCAACTGGGTAAGATTCAGCAAACTCCTTAACCTTTCTGTGACTCAGTACAACTTTAATGAAAAATAAAGTGAAATGATATGAAAAATTTAAAGCCCTCCCTGCCTATATAAATGTCAATTCCTGTTAGAGCATAATGACTAGTTAACTCATTCTTTCTTTATTTCATTCCAAGATGTTGATGAGACAGACTCATTGAGTTCAGAAGTGAGTTTCTCTGCTTTTGTGTATTAGTCAGTTTTGCTGTGGAAACAACAAACCAAAATACCACGGAGACTTTGAATGCTACGATGCTTACGCAGCATTGTGCTTCCTGGTCAGAGCTCAGCTTGGTTCCTCCTGCCTTCCCCTGGAACCCAGGCTCAGAGGTAAATTTACTTTTGGCTTCTTGGTCATTGCTGGAACAACAGGGTCCAATATGTTTTTCTGGATTTAATGCCCAGGACAGCCTAATTGGTTACACCTATGGTTTTGTGCTTGAATAATACCTTCACTCCCGTCAGAGCACCTGATGCATAAGTAGTACATTAGAGAACAAGGAGAAGAGTCTGGATTCCTCTAGAAAACCTTCCATGGCCTTAGTTCTGATTACCTAGATCCAGACATTCTTCATAGCATGCTCCATTCATTCCATGTGATGTCTTCCATCCCAGATTCTGAGATCATGCTTAGTTTATGGAGTCTGACTGGCTCTAACCTGGCCCTTGCCTTTCTAATTACTACTTTTGTGCCTGAATTATCAGTAGGCAGTATCATGTTTAAAAATAAAAATGCTATTTAAGTAAAAGAAATTCTACAACAGGTTTGGCTTGCAAGGTCAAATCCAGCCTGTGAAATTATATTGTATAAAAAGAGCTAGGAATTTTGTTTTACATCATTGAAGGGTTGTTAAAAACATTTTAATAAGCATTAACAAAGAAGAATCTCTGACAGAGATTGCATGTGGCTCTGAGTGACCGTATGCTATACAATTTTTTTCCCCACATGACCTTACAGAAAAGATTTTCTGATTCTTGTTCTAAAACATAAGTAAGACATTGAAAGAAAACCTGAAACAAAGATGACCAAATCTAGTTAGCTGTCTGGAAAGCAGAAAAGAAGGTGCATAGACACTTTAGGTGCTGTTTTCCTCTTTCCTGGCTGGCTACATCCATTCCCCAGCTGCCAGGAAATTGGCTGCAAAAATTGTTCTCATTCAACCAAAGCCACCAGGCTCCAGGGGTTATGTAGTATCCTCCCTGTGACCCCAACACCCTGTCCCTGCCTCACATCCAGCCTTCAGCCAATGTCTGACCAACATGTGGATACAACATGCTACCCGGCCCCTTACTCCAATATGAAGGCCACTTGGGGCTAGGGTCACACTGCACAGATCTCCGTAGACTGAAGTTGAATTCAGACCACACCAGAGATCATGTTCTTCCTGAGATATTTCTGGTGCCCTCTTCTTGCCTCTGGCCATTACTTTGAATTAAAAAAAAAAAAAATCATTCATGCAAGAATTCCTGTCGTAGGTTCTTATTGTAGGGAAGGCACCCTTGGCTGGAACGTGGCAGGGGTGGGGGCCATGGAGAAAGCTGTCTTTCTAGTTTCAACTTCCCTTGGAGAATGAAAAAAAGCAGTTCCTCTGGCTGAATTTTAAAACACAAAGTCCAGACTTTATTTTGGTGTGGCTGAATAATTTTTTGGCCAGAGACAGGTAAACATAAGCCTACGTTCTTGAGATTATCTCAGAACTTAACTTTGCTCTCTATCTCTGAGAAAGCATGTGGCAAGAAAAATTCAGGCCCAAAAGGAAAGGACACAATAAACCATTTTATAGAAGGAGTTAAATAGATTAGAGCTGCAAGCAAAATTACTTAAAAGACAAAATCATACGGGGGTATAAAAAATTGTGTCTTGAAAAAGCTAATATTTATATAAAATCTTCCATTGTCATGCAACTATTCTGGATATTTCCATAGTAAATTTACCATGAGCTTACTATTTAGTAAACTTAATTTCATGATTAACTTTATTATAATATAGATACATTTTCAAATAGTACATAGGTCTGACATACTTAGAAATACAAAGACAAGAATGTTTAGGGCTAAGTAAGAGAATTTGTAGCCAATGTTATTTTGTCACCATTTATACACATTAGTTTTTCTTTGGTAAAACTAAGGTATCTATAAAATCATTACAATTTTTTAAAGCAGATGATGATATGGTCAAAAATAATAAAGGACTACCTAAATTATTCAATTTTTTTTCATGTTTTTCAGAATGGGTTTTATTTGAATTGAATTAACTAAGCTGAGCAGCCAATTTTAGCAACCGATGGATACAAACACAGTATCCAGCAGAATGGAGGATGCTGTAAAGGCTTTGGAAGAGCACCAAGAATAACTTGAGTAAGGTCCTTAAGGACCAAAAAGGAAGACAGCATCTCCGTATTTATTGTAACATCACATTTTGATACCAAGTTGTTTGTGTTCCATAATGGCCTGAACCCCTGAGAAAATTCCACATTTTAAAATAGCACTCGACCTTTCTTTTTTCAAATAAAACCAAAGTAGGTAAAGAAAATGGAAGGCTTCTCAATGAGAATAAACATGCTGCCATACATCCAGCAGTTGGGCCCCTCTCTGTGTTCTTATCTGCATATTGTACTAATCTATCCTTAACTGGTTTTAATTGCATTTTGGTCTGCATTTGTATTCAACTCCCAGAAAAGTGGATTTTGTGAGCCTCTTATCTGAGAAGCTCTGCTTTCTGAATAAAACCCCCTTTCTCTCCATGCATCATTTACATTAAGGACTCCCCATCCTTATCTGCAACCCTCATTATCCAAATTAAGTCTCTGACCTTCTTTCCACTTTGCTAATTGAGGCTTAAGGATATCAGAATTCAGATTCTCTGATTTATGAGGAGAAGGGGAAAATAAGTTTCCTGTGGAAATGGACCAAAATGATTAATTATTCATCTCTCTTAAGTGGCTTATTTTGTGATTGTGTTTTATGTTAATAGTTTTGGTATTTTGTTGATCACAGAAAACTCAGTTTTACCAAAGTTAAGTTGTAAGACTAAGTAACATGGAGCTGAAAGCAGCAACATTCTGTCCCAAGTCATTTGGAGAAAGGTAAGGGAGAGAAAGTTTGCCAGGGCAAGTTGTACTTACTGTACACTTTTCCCATCTCACACAGGCATCCTGTACCTCCAGGAGGGAGAGGAGGAAACCGTGTCACCCAGAAAGGTAAGTTCAAGGAGCAGAGTGACAGGAAACGCTAGTTCCCTGCAGAGTGAGGAGATGACAGGAACTCATTTGTCTACTTGTTTCTGACACTAATTTTAAACTTAAAATAATGATCAAGAAAAGGGAAAAAAGTTATAAATGTCCATTGTTCAAAATGTTTAAAGTTGGTGAATTTGGATAGATAGATGACAGATAGATTCAGAGATAGTCAAATTATAAACATACTCACATATGTGTTAACATTTACTTTCCATTTTCATTTATATTTGATTTTATATTGTATGACTTCATTTTCAAAACTGAAAATGCACTACTTGAAATAAAGGAAAGAAATTTAGATGTTTGTTAGTTTTTTTCACATGTAATAATGCATTCTCTTGGTAGGAAACATTATCTTTTGTTTTTATTAAACAACTTGGCTTCTATTATTTCTGATTAATTATGCTTACAGGATTATACAGAGCTGATAGGATTATAAAACCAGAGGCTGAGTTTACCAGTTTTGAGAAATGCATCCTTACACTCGTGACATAGGAAGGATAAGAGGCCGTCCAGGTATCATGAATGCAGAGGTTAGACAGCCTGAGAGAATGTTCCCTCTCGCTGGTTTTCTGAAATAGAAATTTATTTTAAGTGAAAATCAGCATTTCTTTCCTCTCTTAGGTTAAAATGCAAACACTGTTATTCAGGATTTTCAAGATTCTTCTTTGGCCAGTTTTGTAACGGCAGAATGAAGCCTGGTGCAGATTCACCCAGACAACTGAGTCCAACTTGTTCTTATGTCTTCAAAGGGCAAGGCTTCTGTGCGAGAGACTCAGCTTAGACAGGGTGCATCCAAAGAAAAAGGAATGGGAACCATCTGAGTAATTTAAGGCAAATAAGTGGCAAGCAGTGCTGCCTGTCCTACCTGTCCACACACTTACAGCTTCAGCAATCCTCCCATTTCTGTCCATGCATCTGGACAGCTGCCCAAAGTTCCACTTCCCTTTTCCATAGTCAAAAAATTATGGACCTAAAAGATCAATCTGACATTGTAATGGGTTTTTGTTGTGCTTATTCCTTTCTTCAAAACTGATGGTGTATGTTTTCATGCTGAGAGGTAGGGGAGCTTTATCAGGAAAATTGTTAATGAGAGGGAAGTAAAAGTACCTCATTCTGCAAAGTTCCAGTTTGTGTTGACACCAGAGCATGGACCAAGGCCTTCTGTTTGATCTTGTTTTTAAAGGAAGGAATTCATACATGAGTTTGAGGTCAGTGGTCTCAATTTTACCTTTTTTTAAAATCTGAGATGTATTTTTTGAAAGTGCCACTAGCCAAGTCTCATCTCTGGATTGCCTGCTGCAATTGGCTGAGCAGTGGCATGAACTGGACATTTGCAAAGTTCTCCATGGGGAACCAGGGTTAGGTAGAAAAATTCAGAACTACCTTCTTCATGTATTTTTCTAAGATTTTTTCCCAAGGATAACAAGCTTGGCATTTCTACTAAGGATATATATATATATATATATATATATATATATATATGTATCCATATACATATATATATATATATGTGTGTGTGTGTGTGGGTGTGGGTGTGTGGGTGTGGGAGTGCTTTGTTTTCCTTTCATTTTCCTTTTGTTTTGGAGTTACCTGCGTTCTTTTCTTAAAAGAAGATGTTAAACTAAACTGATAATGCAGGTGATGATTCTGAGCACTCATGCTGACACTGGTCACAACGTTAAAATGCTTTTCCTGTACCAAATGAAAACACAAGATAGGAATGACTATCCTTTGTTTATGTTGAATATAAACGAGATGAAACCTGGATGGGAATTAAACTACTTTCCTAAAGCCAAACACTTCCGTGTTCCTGGTCCTATTGCCCCTGTAATATCTGGGTGTAGGTTTTAATTTAAGCAATGGGGAAGGAGGACCTTACTTAGGAAAGTGTGGAAACAGGGATAAGGAACATATTTGATGGTAGATGTCTTCTAGATTTCTCCTTCCTTAATCCTCAGTCATGAGCACAGCATTCTAGAGACTGCTTCTCACTTTGCACAAGGGCAAGTAGGAAGTTCTTAGCATCCTGGCTGCCTTATAAAATACACTTGCTCTGTGCTTTTACTGTGCAGGGCTTCTCGCCAGCACTGTTCCATCTGATTCTTCCCATGTGCCTAGAAGCTATAGCTCCTATCACTTCCACTTGGAGTGAAGAATCCAACTGAGAGCAGTGTGCTAAGCTACCCAAGGCCACCACCAGGATCAGCAAGTCTGACTTGCTCCCAAAGCCTCTCTGGCCAACGTCTCTGTCCCTAACCACTGAACACTGCTTCCCTTGAAAATCAACTGAAAAATGTGGAATCAGCAAGAAGCATAAAACTTTCCAGTGGCCCTGAATAGAGACTCTGAGCTTGTCCATAGCTGATGAAGAGGTCTGTCATGGCCTCTATTGAGGAAAAGTCTGAAACAATTGGGGAAATGGAAAAGTTTGTTGCAAAAAGTCTATGTTCACTAGGAGGCAATACTCTGAAAGCTGGGGGCAGAGAAGGGGATGTTAATCAGGCTTCCTTTGATTGCCTGTGACAGAAAGAAACAGGAACCACCTGAGGCAAAAGGCTGAATTCATCGAACCCTGCAAGAGATAAATAAATATGTAAAACTCCACAAGGGGCATGGGGCCACGGGATAACTGGACGTGGGATTCTTTGACTCCTTCCATCCCCTCTCTCCTTGGTCTGTTCAGCTCTCCCTGATCTGGTAAAGCCCATGGTCCTCAATTGACCTGTGCCTTTGTGCAGCACCCAGGTGTTTCCCTGCAGAACACCCACCTCGACCTAGCAAGCCACAGGGGCAGTTTCCTAAACTGCCCAGCCATGTCCAGATCCTCCTGAAGAACATCCTTAAAGATCTCAAGTGCCAACGGTGGGCTGGCCTGAAGTTTTTGCCTTCCACTGATTTTGCAAACAAATAATTCCCAGGTAAGGCAGCTCCAGCCAGAAATAACCAGGATTGTTTTCTGTTTTCAGAATAAAGCCCCCAATTTTCTCTATGGAGAACTTTAGTGAGAGAATTCTTAACATTTTCAGTCAGTAACCACTGGTAGAAATACCATCAGCCTGTCAGAGTCCATCCATCTGTGGTGATGTTTTCCTCCTGGATGCGTTAACAGCTTCCCCAATCCACGTTAGGCTCTTCTCCCCACTACTTTCAGGAAAGCGCTGACCAGATGAATCTGTTAGATTTATGTGAACACTGTATCAACTTTTAGTAAAGCATTAGTAAATGGAAGTTTCTTGCAAGGCAGGTCCTATGTGTTCTTTAATTCTTATCTTACTGAGAATGTGACCCACTGCCTTTCCTACAGTAAGAAACTTCAGAAGATTTTTTAAATTTAATCAGCTGAAATAAAATTGTATTTATAAAATATATAAGCAAAATAAAATTGTTTATTCATTTGCATGCTATTAAAAGTAGTACAAGCTTTTAGTCAAAATTATGAAGCTATCCATTCTAGTCTCTTCTTGAAAACCATTGTTTCCTTCTTGAAATCTTCTCCTTAATTTTAACTGTTTTTTGATTCTCATTGGGGAAAATAGATATGAAAACTGGACCAGTTTCATGGGTTTATTTTCCTGACATTTTTATCTCTAATAGTTTATTTGTACCCTTCTAATTTGTAAGAACTGTTCAGACAGTGGAGACAGAACCTTTCTCCTATAAGCTACAAAAAGTTTTTTCAAGGTCAGTTATTTTACATTTCTTATGATACATTCACCACACAGTAGAATTTACCAAGTAGTTAGATTATTAATATTTTTTATTGACATTGCCTTAGTTATGCGTCATGTTTAAGAAAGACTTTTTCAGCATCCTGTACCTTGAAGGGGTTTCCATGCATGGATTTTGTAAATTATGACTCATTTTATGTTGTTTTCTACAGGTGCTTTCAATGTCATTGGTGAACTTCAGAAGATATACAAAGAGCTATGCATAATTGATACGTTTGTTCTCCGTGTCCTGTAGGTTCTATAGTATTCAAAGTATGCACTTATGTCTGTAGCGGGATTCAATGTATTCATCTGTAATATGTTCATCTTTCCATCCGCTCCCATAACTCCATTGGACAGTTAGGTTGTTTTGTTTTGTTTGTTCCTTTTATCCTCCTGCTCTTTCTACCTTTTCTTTTCTTTCGTTCTTTTTTTTTTAACAATTTTTTTTTTTACAATGTGATCAAACCAAGGACTCATGCATGCTAGGCAAATGCTCTACAACTGAACTTCATCTCAAACCCCTTTCCATTTTGAGACAGGTTCTTGCTACTCTGCCCAGGCTGGCCTCAAACTTGGGATCCTCCTGCCTCAGCCTCTGGGAGCTGGATTACAGGTGTTCTCTTTCTTCTTCTACTTTTAATTTTAATGAATGCATTGATGTATGTATCCTTTTGTTTATATAAATTATGGAGTTTTAGATACATGGACTTGCTGGGAGTAGATGTAGTAGATTATTAGATTATGGAAAATTTAATTTAAAATAGACACCTAAATGACTTTTGAAAAATTGCTTTATTTTGGAAAATTATTGCCCAAACCACTAGTCATTAACCATTTGGTATTCTTCTGTGAACTGAATGTTTATGTTTAAATAGACTTTGAGGTTTGTTGCTGTTGTTGTTCTTTTTAGTTATACATGACAGTAGAGTATAATTTGACTTATTTACACACACATGCAGTATATCTTATTCTAAATAAGATCCCAGTCCTGTGGTTGTACATGATGTGGACTCTCACTGTGGCTTATTCATATATGTACACAGAAAAACATATCAATATCATTCCACTGTCTTTCTTACCTTTTTTTCCTAGTAAATTTCTGGAATTCTTGTGTGTTTAGTAGCACTTTCTAATTTCATCATGCTACATGTGTTGTGAATATTGGTTGAAAATCTCTTGTCTTTTTATTTTTTCCATCATTAAAATACTTTAAATCATTATGAATGACATTTGGCAACATTGCTTTAATAATTTCTTCAACCCTTTACTTGCTTATAAAATCTTTTTCAATTTACATGTTATAAATTATTTTTTATATTTCCCGATATTTGACTATGATCTTTACATGTTATCTGAGCTATCTAAAATCATTTTTAATAAATTGATATAAACCATTTGTCTCAGGATATTTGTCAAAAATCTACTTTATCAGTCTGTGATGTCATGCTTCTTATATCACAAATTTGCATAATCATTTGAATTCATTAAACTATTTTTTGGAGATTCCATTATTATCTTATCATTTTCAAATGTTTGAATTTCTCTAACTTTAAAATACAATTTAATGCTCATTGCTTGTCATTTTCAGTAACCGTCTCTAGTCCTGTGCCTTCTTCTACTATCAAAACTGGGGAGATTCTAGGTTCTTTGGTGCATTGCTGAAGCCACATGAGTGGGAAATCGGGTAATCTTACTTTGAAACCACTTTCCTCAAACTGCAGGATATTATGAAAATGTCAAGGGCTTCTGTTCATTCAATAAGCAATTTCAGTTTTCTGTTTTCCCTCCAGGGACAGGTTCGGGACAGCACATTATTTTTTAGAATATTTATTTTTTCTCTAGTTTCCACATAGCCAAGTATATGGCATTAACTTGGGTTTTCTTTATATGACAGTAGCTATTATATTTCTGCAAAATTCTGCCAATTGTTTGGAACATTATTACCTCTAACAAATCTCAATGAAGTGGCTTTGTTTTTGCAATGATATTTTTAGAGTTGTGGCTCAAAAATAAGGAGATGTAGCCTGGAGATGAGAGGGAAGGCAACCTGGACAGGAGGCTGCTAAAATGAGGTTGAGATGACCTGGGCCTGAGGAAGGGCCACAGCAATGGGGAGATGGACTGCATGGCACACGGAGCCCAGGCCTTTCTTCTATGCCAGGACCCTTCTGGCAGCCCGTTAGCAGATGCAGCGACTGGTCCAGTGTGCCTCCCATGCTCCTGTGGATGCAGTAATTATTACTGGCAGCTGCTTTCCTTATGACCACATCTTAACTTTATGTTCCTTTTAATCCTATGAAACCCACTTCATTTCCTCTCCTACTTGGATCCCCGGCACTTCCCAGTATAACATCAGGCCACTTTGTGGAACTATGTAAAACTCCTAGGACTATTTGATATACATTTCCCCCTGCATTAGAAGTGTTTGGTCATTGCTGTGAGTACTGATTTTGCCCATATCTGTTTAATTTTGTGTATATTCCCTAATGCATACATAACATAAAACACTAGGAGTTATGGTGTTAATTATGCAAACTCTAAAGTGAGGTATGGGAAACAGCACCCTGGACCATTATGCTAATTGGGTTTGTTAAAACACAGTGAAATCACTGTAAGTAGATGCTCAAAAATGTTATTTTGCATAATGTAGGGCAACTGCCAACACTTATAAAGCCCTACTAAGCAGTAGTTATGGATCTCTATGCGTGGCTGAAAAATCTGATTTCTTAAACTTGAACTGCTAAATTTATGTTATTTCTAAAAAAATAAGAAAATAGACATAATTGCTTCAAAATCAGCATCTCAGTGCCACTACAGCTTTTAAGTAAGACCTAGTCACTAGTAAGAAAGAACACTCTGAAATTTCTTAGTGTCTTTGTATTTCAGTCTTCATATTTCCAGAAATATGTGAATTTATGACTCAAAAATATCCTTAAGTTTTAGAATTTGAAGAATTTTAAGCAAAGTAATTTAGGATAATTGTAGACTTAGGGATAACAGTAGACAGATTATTCCTAGAGATAAAAAAATTGTTAATTGTTAATTGATTGTCAATGATTTTTGTTTTACTTTTTAGCAAAGCACCCAATTCTTCCTCTTTTATTTATTAGAGTAAAGGCTTCTTTGTCTCAGTCACTGATAAAAAGGACAAATTGTTCTGTAGCCATCCTTCATAGTCCCTAGAATGCAGGGCCCTCCAGTCCTATAGAAATTTCAAAGCACCATCAGGATAAGAGGAAATTCCTGGATTATAAGAAAGAGATCTGCAAGATCTTCTCAACACATGGAAATCTCAGCCTCAACTGATTCTGTTTCATGGACCTAGGTGTATTTATGGTGTGGACCAAAGAGAGTTGAAAGATTTTTTTAAAATACTGATGATATGAATAATTTTTATTATCTGCATCCATATAGATTTTATTCAGATGATTCTAATTTTCTAATTATTTTTTAATTTTTAATTTTTTAAAAATGGAATTCATATTATCTGTTCTTTCAACTAATGAAATCATTGGAGTATTTAGTACTGACACATTTCACTAATAAAAGCAAAAAAAGGTAAAGAAACAAATAAGACAGAGAGCCAAATTTGAATAGTGTCTCAAAATTGCCACAAATAAACAAACAATAAATAATCTCTTTAATTACAGGGTTTTTTTTTTAGTTGTTAATGTATTTGTTTTATTAAAACTCAGAAAATTTTCTCCATTGCCTTGAAATGTAAGGCTGTCTAGGTCTTAGTTGCAAGTGAGTAAGTTTCCATTGCATAACTACCTCAAAATGTTTTGCTGTAAGTGTATCTATTACAACATAGCAAGAAATATTCATTCACTGTTTAGACCAAATGATCTTAGCAAAATATGTGTAAATATATTTAACAGTAAAATTAAAATCAAGTGAATAATTTAAAAAGCAGAAATTTTCACTATGGTCTTTCAAAATGCTTTGATTTCCTCATTGACTAAATCCTTCATTAACTGCTAAATATCTCAATTTTTTCTGTGTGAAATCGAAATAAAGATAATATGATAGAGGGAAACAGGGGCTTTTTAATTAGGCTATTCTGCAGTCCAGAACCATCTCTGACATTTAGGAGCTCTTTGAAATGAACAATTAATTTAATTAAAAGTAAATATTTTAAGGGTCAATTTCCTCAATTGTAAAATAGGCATACAACTATCCATGTCTCAGCATCTTTGAATAAATGAAATGAAATAACCTGTTTGAAATATGTATCACTGTGGAGGTGCTCAGTAAATAAAACCTATAAATTGTTTTTTTTCAAATAAAAAACTATTCCTACTAGTTTATTTTTGCATATGAAATGGATGCCAGTACTTTGCTGTGTGGATTAATTTTATTATTATAAGATATGCAAACTATATCAAATCAAATCAAAGTAGCTGCTGAAATTTTTATCAAATTTTTATTCTTTTCTGTGTGCAGAGTTTTCAGGAGAAAATAATTCTATTACTGAAACTGAAATAACAAATATTTGAAAAGAAATCACAGAGATAGTTTTGTGCTAAAATATTCGATGGACCCGATATTTGGCCATTAAATTCTGATGAAACCACACTCTCCACTACTCGTTCTGATGCAGTATCATGAGGTCGAAGGAAACAGGGGAGGGAGAATTTTTATAATTGCATCAATAAAAAATAACCACTGTTACTGCAAATATTTTAGTGCATTTTACTTTAAAATACACCAGAATAAGGAAAACCCCTTTGATGATATGAAAACATATTGGAATAAAATTGACAAGCACATACTTTGGAAGTCGTGTAGGGTCGGCTATTGGGTCATCTGGGCTTCATTAATTAAGGGAATATACACCCTTCTCATGTCATATAATAAAGTGCTTGTTTCCACTCTTTAAAATTCTTATAAGAGCTTTTTTCCCACCATCAGGTGCCATTTCAATAAATGACATATTTGTATCAAATAGAAGGCAATAGCTACTTACTGAGGCAGAAGCTTTTTAGACCCCAAATTAATAAGCCTCACACTGTACTTTCAGCTGGACTCCCAGACTGACCAGCAGGCATTTCCCCAGTGGAGATAAGCTGAGGGCCACACGCCAGCCGACATGTCAGCGGCACCTCAGGACAGTGTGCAGAAAGGGGGGGACTGGGAGTTCAAACACAGGCCAGCCCCCCTCAGCCCACGATGAGAGGCGAGGGTGAAAAAGAAGGTCTTTCATATTATGGAAAAAATAAAATGGATACTTGTGAAATAGGAACTAAAAATATTATGTGTGCAACAATTATTTGAAAGACAGAGTGTAATGTTTCAGGGAAGATGAAGGCTCTCATAAATTCAGCCAAATTGGTTCAAATATAATTATGTCAATTATGCTTCATGGAATTCTGTGCTCCAGTTCTGTGTTCAGTGGCTGCATTGTTTGTGACACGCCAATCTACACGGTCTTTATTGTACAAATGGAAGTTCTCTTTATAATCTCATAAAGCAAATTTGTGCTCCAGATATATTTCTAAACTATAATCTAATGGGCTGAAATCATCTCAAAACAGGGTTGATTGATAAGTAATATGCTCTAATTTGCTTTATATTTAGTCATTTTAGAGAATAATGAGGATAATTCAGTATAAAATTTCTGTTTCTGTGAATTGAACAGATAGGCTTATATACCATTTACTTAAATAAAAATAAAAAGTATGTGTTTGGTGAAATTGATTTCTTTAATGACTTTTTTATCTTTCTCTGAACTTAAGAAAAATACATTAATAATCATTGAATGTGGAAAATTTTTATTGCTGCTGCTAATATTTCAGGCTGGCGTTAGCCCTTCCTTATGACATGTCTGAGGCAATGCACATACGTAAAGCAACATCTCAAGAAAAAAATTACTAAAGGAGCAATCTGCTGATGCTACAAGGTGAGAAGACAAAGATGTATTTTTATATCACCGGAGACCAGGAATGCTTTCTTTCCCTTGTTGTTTTATACTACCTGAGTTTGATACAGAAACAGATTAAAGGAAGACAATTAGCCAAATCATTTTATGACCTGGATTTTTAACTTCGCAGAGCTCATTAGGCTAGTTTATACATATATCACATGACCAGTGTGGTACCCAGTAAACAGGGAAAAATCACGTAGATTCTTGTGTCCAGGATTTTCACGTTAAGCAGTTTCCTGAAATGTAAGATTCACTAAACACTATTATTTGCCACAGAGTCTTAGTTGAAAGAGCACATGTGCACTTCCTGATTAGAATGGTCCCATTAAATATATGTTTTTCAAAGACTGATTTCTTTTTATTTTCTATGAGGAGGAAAAAAACAAAACAAAAAAGAATGATAGGTTTACCTGTGGTTTCTCCAAGTCAGAGAAAACGAAAATTTCATAGAAATGAACATCTCAGCATTTCCTGGGACCCCTGGAGCTCCTGTTTCTAACAACTGGTCTTGTACTGAGTGAGGGAAAGCCAGCTGTGCCCCACGGGGTTGGTGCCTGTGCACTGTCTTCAGGTAGAGAGGTTGGGACGCTCTCTGCTGTGACTTTGTTAGGATACAGTCAGAACTTCCAAAAGAAAAGGGCATTTCCATGCAGCGCTGCACTGAATGAAAACGTCTGGGCAGTGTCAGAGGGTCACCTTGCTTACTGCATAGCTTCAGCTCACTCCATATCATCTCTGCACCCTTACCACACCCAGGATACAGGCAGTGGGAACGCTCTGCAGAGAACTGTTTCACTGCAATCTCGAAGATGCTTGGGTGAGCTTCAAGATTCATCTTTTCTTCCTACCATTTATTTGGGGCCAGACTAAAGAAAAAAAGGAACAGCATGTTTTAAAGCACTCTTCCTCTTCCCCTCCCTCCCAACCTCAGCTGAGTCTGGCTTTAAGGTTTCTTTCATGCCCACGTTGGCATTTGGGACCTCAAAAAGAGAAAGCCAGCCCATCTATTTTAAATGCATACCACTCCACCAACCCACAGTGTCTCCATGTATTCTAGGAAACCAAGTCAAACT
Source organism: Glaucomys volans (assembly GCA_020662805.1). NCBI lineage: Eukaryota > Metazoa > Chordata > Mammalia > Rodentia > Sciuridae > Glaucomys > Glaucomys volans. The sequence goes on from JAJEJO010004830.1 coordinate 508,003, forward strand.
GTTAGAAAAAATGGCAGCGAGCACATTGTTTCCCACCATGAGCATCCAACCTGGCTTGCCCCTGCCTGACAGCCTCCCTCAACTTCAGATATTTTTATGTATCTCTCCCAAGTCACCTAGAAAACGTTGGATGAAAGTAAATCGTCTTCCCAACCAGACAGAGGTTAAAAACTCTAAACCCAGACTCACAGCTTCCCAGAATTTACAAAATCCAGACTTTGGGGAATGGAAGATTGGAGCAACATGCTGAAAGTTTGGAGGGATTCTCGCCCTGTGCACTTTGACCTTCTGAACCAAAGCTGGCAGAGCCCAGGGCTGCGAGCCCCAGTCGCGCCCCAGCCCCAGACAGGACACGTGAGTGTTAGCTGCAGTGACAGGCTGTCCAGGCGTAGCTGTCATCCAGCCCATTCTCTACACAAACCATCAACATAATTCACTCTAAAGGGCTTTCAGAGAGAGCCTAATGTATTTTCTTTCCTTCTTGTACAGTGCAGAATTTAGGACAGCTTATTTTAATTTGATGACCTGAACTATGATCTAATAAGGGACAGCTGTGGCAGCTAAATCCCCAGGCTATTTATTGTCAATTAGAATAAATCCTAAATAAACTCCCTTCATTCTAAACTTGACCCATTCTTGAACGGTAGGCGAAAATGAGGCTTAGAAAAGGAAAAGCAGGGAACTAGAAGAAAGAGCCAATGGAATGTAAATACTGTGAAAGAGAAGGCTCTTCAAGCAAAATTAGAAAGATGAGCAGTGATAATGACATTTTGATGTTGAATAATTGCTATTGAATTTTTTTTGAATTGTGGAAGATATCCACGGGAGAATACAAAGGAATATCAAGCTGTCAAATAAAATGTACCATGTCATTAGAGTTAAGCTAAAAATAAATGCATTTTATGTGAATAAAAAGTCTTTATTCAAACACAGAAGATAAAATGCCCTAGAAGAGTAGATTATAAACGTTTTCTGCCTATTATAGATATACATTTCACAACAAGACCTAGGACGCCAGTGCACAAACTGTATACATCTGCCAAACAAAAGATTCTTGCAATAATATTTCCTCTCCCATGAGTTATACATCTTGGATTGTATTCTGCTCTTTCCCTCACATTGAGAAGAAATGCTCATCACAACCCACGCCCCCCTCAAAGGACGGGATCCACCATTTGAAAAATGTTCTCCAAAACTGAGCAGCAAAACACAAAAGGGAATCTTCAAACTAAAGCTTGAGCATTTTTAAATATTGATAATCAGAGAGGATTGAGCAGCCTGATGAAGAAGCAAATACATTATTGACCTATGCAGAAGTAATTTATTATAGCATTGTATACTGCTTTCTTGAGTCTGAAGGGCACATTGGAAAATGTAAAAAAAGAAGTAAATATCGCCTGGGAGGCTGTGCTCATTAATCAGCAGCCTGTGCTGAGCGTGTATTCTCAGGTCTGCAAACTATGAAAAGATAGTAAGTGAGCATCATTGACAACCCTCTGGGCAGAAACACAAAAGAGAAAACAGATGCCATAGAAGATAAAGACACGTGGGAATTCGTTTTAGGGACAAGTTTTAGGGACTCGTTTTAGGGACATTCAAGAGTTTTTAAGGGGCATGGTGTGCCAGAGTTGAATTGAGGCTGCACGTTAAGTTTGAAAGTGTTTACTGACAGGTTAAGAGATCGCCCTGTCCTTTGAGCACCAACACTGCCAGAAAGTACCTGTTTGTTGGCACAGCCACTTATGAATATTTTTGTCACTCAGGCAAAACCAGGAAAAAGCTGAAGGGGACCTGGTTGCCCAATGAAAATTAAAAGGTACAATTTACTTCTTAGGAATTAAGCTCTTTGGACTTCTCTGCAAAGCTAGTTCTCTTCAGACTATGGGGCTGAAGACCTAGTGTCCATAACACCTTCCAGAAAGATCTTAACTGTCCTTTTAGCGGGCAAGGTCTTGAACTCTAAATTTCCCATTTTTCTTCACGTGCATGGAGGCTGTTAGACTTTCTCTTCTGTCTTGTTTCTCCTTTTTTGGAAAACAAAAACTGTGAAGACATAAGACATTGGGATTGAGCAATATAGGCTAAATATGACTTTTTAAAATTCTAATCCTAATCACGATCTCACAGATTTCTCCAAATTATAGATCCCACCAAAAAGGGTGTCATTAGTTTCCCAATCATATCAACAAATGGAAATACTTTATACTACTTCATAATGTGTCCTTGAAACCTGTTCTGCCGAACATACAGAATGTGCTAGAAGCAATGCATAGGCATTGGCGTGAGCAGTGTGTCTGTCACATGCCATCAGACCACATCAGAAGAAAGGAAGGAGATAAAAAGCTTAATTTCTCTGTGGTCTGGAAAATAACCCAGTTTCCAACCAACCTGCTGACTTCAGAAATGCCTTCTGTCGATAGAGGTGATGTTGTCCCACCCAAGACCGCAGGGACCGTCCACTTTCTTACTGTCCTCCTATGAGAAGAGAGAAAGGAAAGCAACAGTTTAGTAAGATGTGATTCCGCCTTGCTCTTTCCTTCTGGCCACTTTTTCTTCTCTCCTCACTACTAGTTACTCACCTTGGGACCTCAGTCCACGTGAGAAGGATGTTGGGACTTCACAAAATTTTGGGACTTATTCAAATTTAATTTAAAACAAATCAAGGGGATTAAAAGGCACTTTGTGCAATTATTACCTATTTTTCTACCTTAACATCAATGATAAAAATAAAAGCATAAATTTAATGCTTTCATTTACAAAAGAAGCCAACACGTCAAGCTAGATATTCCATTATTAATAAAAAAATAAATAAAAGTAACTCAAAGCATCATTGTCCATTCTTACTATTTGAGAGTAATAAAAAAAGAAACACTAAGCACATACAAACACAAATACTTCTAGTAAAATCTGTAGCCAGATTTTTTTTCAAGATGTAAATGATCTTCTGTGATTTGTCATTTGTTCTGTTTTGTATTTGTTTGTTTGCTTCTTCCTTTAAATAAAATCTAAGATGAAAAATGACAGTGATTTTAGTTGTCAGGAAAAAAGCCTTGGATATCAACATTGGGTTTCACCACTATTTAACAGTAGATGAATGATCAATAATTACATTCCATTGTCTTAATGGAATTTAGATAGCTATTAAATACAATGCTTAAAAATCACTTAAATAGCAACTTAAAAAACTTATGATATAAAGGGATAAAAACAGTTAAATGAAACATAAAAATAATATGATCTCAATATAGCAATGCACAGAATGATAAAAATACATCATCCTTGGGATGGCGAGTACAACATAGTGGTAGAGTCCTTGCCTAGCTTGTGCATGGATCTGGTTGCATTACAAAAAAAAAAAAAATCAAGCTGTTTAACAAAATCTTATCTGACTGTGTGGTAGTAATATGGGCAATTCACCTTGTTTAACAAAAGCATTGCATAGATACATGTGATCATTCATAGGCAAGATTATTTCATGTACAACCAGAGAAACAACAGCTATACTCCATTTGTGTACAATGAATCAAAATAAATTAATTAAAAAAGATTATTTCATAATCAAAGCAATAACTTTTAAAAGACAAATATTTTCTATAAAAAGCACATACAATTGTATATTTTCTCAAAATATAAGTCTAATAACCATAGATATATAGTGTGATGCTGATCTCACCAATAAAAATGAAAGTATGAATTAAGATTGCACAGCTAGCCGGGCTCGGTGGCACACACCTCTACTCTCAGTGGCACCAGAGGCTGAGACCAGAGGATAGCAAGTTCAAAGCCAGCCTCAGCAAAAGCAAAGCACTGAGCAACTCAGTGAGACCCTGTCTTCAAATAAACTACAAAATAGGACTGGGGATGTGGCTCAGTGGTCCCAAGTGCCTCTGAATTCAATCCCTGGTACCCTTCCCCACTTCAAAAAAAAAAAAAAAGATTTCACAATTATGTGAACCAGTTGGTAGAATATTTAGTCTGATAACTCCAAAACTGGGTGGAGATGCAGAGGTTCAGAGATTCATATGTGACTAGTGTGATTATGATTTGATAAAGTCCCTTTGGAGAGAAGTTCAGCAATAATTGAAGGAGTTGAATATTCACTTTTTAGTAATATAGACTAGAAAAGTAATATACATAATGCAGAATGAAAAATGTGCATTTTCCTTGTTATTATTTACATTAATGAAAACTTAGATCTTCTAATTGCATTTCATTACGAGAGTGAACTTTTTTTCATAAACTCGTACAAATAAAAGCAATTAAAATTGGGTGAACTAGAGCTTTATGTATACAAGTCAGTAAATTTTGTAAACGATATTGATTATAAAAGGAAGATAGAAGAAGATACTTATAATAGCATTTAGACAAAACTTTTAAAATTACTCCATGTTATAATAACTACAAAAAATCAATATGGCAGAGATATAATCAAATTAAAGATAGAGTGTACCTTTGGAAAAGGAGGGAGGGGAGTGGAAAGGCAACAACCAATAGACAATGAATTGAATAAACTACCTGAGGTAATTACCATAGTGACTCAGACATTATTTTATCTGAGTTACTGTTGTACGGACATCTGTAACATATCCTCTCTGCTTTTCTTTATGTTTGAAATAGTTATAATACCAAGACATCCATTCACTAAAACTTTGAAAGCTCACAGCTTAAGTTAATTCAGTATTAGTTGTTAAGCATTAGTTTCAGTTTGTTCAATGATTTCTATGAAGGTTCTACCCTGTATATTGGAGTATCCGGAAATAGGATATGTACCTCTGGAAGAATCTGCTCATAGCAAAGGCAGTAAAGTTAGAAAGCCACTCGGCTCCTCTAGGTTCTGTGTGAGGAGGGTGATTGGAACAGGTGCACACAGCCAAGACTCGCAGACCTGCCAAACCAACTCTCACCACCCCAGGACACTCACTGTGCCACACTGTGCCTCCTCTAAGGATGGCCAAACCACTCCTCTCCCCACATGGCCTCTAACCTTCCAATAAGCAGACTGATTCCATGAAGATCAATCCGTCCTCATGAAGAAAAACTCAACCCAGGGTGACGAGGATGAAGGAGAAAAGATATTTGGCAATGATATGATAGTTTCCTAAATTGCTTCAGATTTTGAAACAAAATAACATTCCAGACACTCCAATAAACACTACTATGAAAAATTAAACCTCCATTTTGACTTAAGAATTTTCTATGAAATATTGAGATGCATTATGAAAACCAAATTTGACAATGGTTTTACCTATTAATGTTATTAAAGATCTGAAAAGTAGTCATTTTCCAACTTCTATATACAATTTATTAATTTATGTTTTGTTCTTTTCCTTTTCTTTATTCTTGGCAATTGATTTCTTAACGGAAATGGTTTTCCTTTGTTTTTGTTAAATAAATATTATCAGTATATGTGCTTATATTTACATTGGCCAGATATTTTATTTGTTCTAGAATGGCCCAATACCCAAAACTAGTTAAAAATAGTAATAACTTTTATAGGAACAGATTTGAAATTTAAACAAGTTTTCTTCTCAGCCCAGATATCTATAGCTGCTAAGAGTTAAAGTGTGAATGAGTTCAATGTGGCTGGGAGGGTGTGCTGGGTCCAGTTGTTCTAAGAGAATCTGCTTTGCTTTGGCCACTGATACCTCCTCTACACTCTGAATGTTACTTGAAATGTGAATGATTTGGAGTTCCTTCCTTCTTTCAATTTGACTTTCAGAGTTAGTGAGCCTGGTAACCCTCCTTGGATGGCACTAATATCAGGCACATTGTTCCAGGCCTTGAACTAACTCTCATCTCATGCCTCCCACCAACATGAGTACCATCGAGCATTAAATAAGAAGATACAAACACATGCAATATGATGATGGACTTCTTGCTTTCACCGTGAATGGTCTAGGCAAAATCCGCTGCGATCTGGACCTGGGAAAATGGATGTTATGTTGTTTCTTCATTCATTCATTCATTCATTCATTCATTCAACAGATGTTTAATTAATACAACGTGCCAGTCACTGTTCTGGATGCTTAAAGTATCTCAGCAAACAAAGTAAAAAATAGCTTACATTCTAGTGGGAGAAAAGGCCACCAAGAAATAATAAGCATAATGAATAAAGCATATTATCGTTTATAAGATGATGGGTACCATGGAAAATCAGAACACATCAAGGTAGGTGGTATCAGATGGAGGAAGAGGAGGCACAGACCACAATTTTAAGCAGGTGTCCAAGAATGGGCAAAGACTGCAAGAAGAGGAGCCGAGTCACATGGTCATCACAGCAAGCATGTCCCAATAAAAGACTCAACCATAGGAAGGTGTAAGATTCGGGGCTTATCTAGTCTGCTCCTGCTATGGGAAGGTGCTGGGATGGAGTGCTTATGTGTGTGTGTGTGTGTATGTGCATGTGTGTGGACAATAGTAAAGAGAAGACTGTGCAGTGAAGTGAGGCATACATTCATATTACAATTTATACTTTTATATAGAAATATGTATATGCAGTATATTGGGCCAGTAAAACCTCAGTGAAGAGAAAAGCATATGTATGTATGTGTGTGTGTGCATGTGTGTGTGTGTGTACATGTGGTATAAGGAAGATACGCATTGTTTTTCAAGAATAGAGTGATAGTTATCCTATAAAAATATTATATACTCTGCTTAGTAAGAGAAATTGACAAATATTGTTGTTTGCTTGTTTATTTAAGAAAGGTGACCTGATTTTGAAAGACACATTTATCCTTGGTGGTCTGAGGCTTTTATATCTAGAAAATGGATGTGAAAAGTCCATTGTCCACATTGAAAGTCTTATTTTGGTATAAAATATCTCAATTGAATTTTTGGAAGAGATAAAGGAAAAAAAAAGTTGTGCTCAAGCTTGGAGTCAAACAGTACAGCAGAAAAATAAAAAGGCAATGGTGTAAACTTATTTTCTTTACTAGTCAAAGAAATACTCTGCAGAGTAATATCAGTAGTGAGCAGGAATTGTCCAGACTGCTTGAACTTAGGGGTTGGTTTCCTACATTGGTGGAAAAAAAAGCTCCATAATGCACTAAAAATTTGTTTGATAACACTAGACTACTTGAACTGTTTGAATCAGTAAAAAATTCTTATGACCTTTCCATGCCTTAAAGGAAATTAAGTGCTAGTATGAGCAAAGGATTATCTTCTGCTTCAAATAGGTGAGGCAGAGCAAAGACATGGTGTGGTGCAGGGATATTTTCTGAAACAGTTGAATTCTTTTAATTGCATCATTCATATCAATATCTTGATGATAATGGAAAGACCTAGAGTATTAATTTAAAAGCAACTTTTTGACTACTCTCTCAATTCATGCTGAACAACACACTAATTTTGATATATTACAAATCTCGGCTTAGATCACTCTCAGGTGCTGAAACAGTGACAACACATCAACAGCACATTTGTGGCAAACCTAGGCTTAGGGCACCATCTAGTGCTAAAATAATGGAAGTTTCACAGGCTCCAAAGAAAATAAACATCATGCTTGGAATTTCTGAAAAGACATGCATAAACAAAGGTAGATTATGAATACCAGAATAAATGCCCACTGTTTCAATGCACAGATGCCATTGCATGAAAATAAGTATCAACAGCCTTTAGGAAACCAAGACCTCTCTGAATGGTCCAAATAAGGTGCTAGAAATTGAACAGGTAGCAACCTGTATGGGAGAATGCTAAGGTAGTGAATTTAAAACAGTTTGAAGGAAACTCATTGAGTTTTAAGGAAGTAGAGTGAAGTGAATTCTCTAACAGAGAAAATTAAAGGGAGATGAAAACAAATAAATGAAGTCAAACAGAAATCCTGGAAATGAAAATCACTTTAAGAAAAGACCACCATAAAAATCACAAATAGCAGACGAGATCAAACAGAGGAATTACTGAACTCAAGACAGGGTATTGGAAAGTACAGCCAGGGAGAATAAAAGAAAAAAAATAACAAAGAATAATTAATAAAGACCACAGCCAGTTTGGAACAATATTAAAAGAGCAAATATTTGGCTTATTGAGTTCAAGAAGGACTTGAGAATACGAAAAAAATAGAAAGTGTATTAAATGAAGTAATAACAGACACCTCTCTAACCTAGGCAAGGACATACAGGTATAGAAAGGTCAAAGGTTGCCAGTAGGATTTAATTAATCCTACTTTACCTAAAGACACATTATAATTATGTTCAAAAGTGAGAAAGAATTATTCTCAGGAAACTAGGGAAAAGAAAATAGTAACATACTGGGGCATATGAATCAGCATGAATTAGCCTGCCTGCAAAGTTCTCAGCACAAACTTTACAGGTCATCAGAGAGTATCATGAGATTTTTGCAGTACTGAAGGGGAAAAAAAATCTGTCAGCCAAGGACACTGTACCCAGCAGAGCTGCACTTCAGAAATGAAGGAGAGAGAATGATATTCCTAGACAAACAAAACCTGAGACAATATCACAATGAGGCCTGCCTCATGAGAAGGACTAAAGGGAATTCTTGCAAGTGAAAGATCCATTAAGTAAGATGGAAATGTCAGAAAAACGTGAATCTCACTGTAGAGGAACTACATACACTAGTTTCCAGTGTTCTAATATTGTAAGCATGGTACAAAAGCTACTCATATTTTTAGTGTGAAGAGTACAAATGAAACAATCAAAAATAATAGTTTTTATGTTGATCTGTTAAAAGATAGGCAATGTAGAAGGATGTAAATGTAGATACCAAAAATACAAAATGTGGAAAGGAATGGAGTATAAGTTGAGTTTATTATTATTACTCTATTTCCTTTCTTTCTTCTTTTGTTTCTTACCTTTATGATCATGTTATAGTACTATCATTTCAAATGAGTTGTTACAATTAAAAGATGGTCTATGTAAGCCTCATGGCAAACCCCAAGGCAAAAACCTATGATAGACAAACCAAAAATAAGCCAGGAAGCAAAGCGCCCTTGAAGAGAAAAATCACTTACCTACAAAGAAAGACTATAATAGCGGGGAAAAAAAGAAACAAGAATACTAGATAATGAGTGAGAAAATGGCTGCAACTTTACTTAGAATAATTACCTAGAGTGTAAAAGGATTAAATTGCCCAATTCAAAAGACATAGAGTGACTGAATGGATTAAAAAAATAAGACTACGTAGCTTATGAGAAACTTGCTTCATCTCTAAGGATGTGCACAGACTGAAAGCCAAGAGAGGGAAAAAGAAATAACATACAAACAGAATCCAAAAGAAAGTTGTAGTAGCCATACTGACATGAAATCAAACACACTTTAAATCAAAAGAGTAAAAAAGAGCCAACACAGGTATTAGGGAGTCAATTCAGCATGAGAATATTCTTAATATTATGCACTTACTGTCAGAGCCCCTGAATATACAGAGTGACTATTAATAGGCTTCAAAGAAGAACTAGCATGGAACCCAATGAGAATCAGGGACTTTAATATTTCCTTTCTGCAATGAAAAGACCTTCCAGACAGAAAATCAGAAAATCAATAAAGCAAGAGCAGAGTTAAACTGCACCTTAGACCAAATAGACCTAACAGATATCTAAGAACATTCCATCTACAGCTGACTAATAGACATTCTTCTCATCAGTTCATGGAACATGCTCCAGGACAGATCTTAAGATGGGCTACAAAACAAGTCTCAAAAATTCATAGGAATTGAAATTATACTATCTTTTCTGACCTCTATGCAATAAAACTAGGAATCAATAACAAGAACGACTTGGGAACTTTACAAATACGTGTAGTTCAATCAACTGACTCTTGAACAGGCAATGGATCAAGAAAGAAATCAAGAAGAAAATTTTAAAATTCACTGGAGTAGAGAAAAAAGGAGACACAGCACATCAAAACTTCATGGAATTCAGAAAGAGAAGCCCTAACAAGGAAGTTCATGGCAATCAAAGCCAACATCATGAAAGTGGAGAGATCTCCAATAAGTAACCTTTTCCTGCATCTTCAGTGACTAGCGAAAAGCAACATAAACCATACCCCAAATTAGCAGAGGAAATAATAATGATCAGAAAAGAAAATAAATGAAATCGAGACTAAATGATACAAGAAAGAAAATACAAAATCTCAACAAATAGTTGATTATTCAATAAGACAAAATAGTCAAACTATTGGTTAGACTTAGAAAAAGTGAAAGAAGAGTCAAATAAATTTAGAGAGGAGACATTACAATTGACACCACAGAAACACAAATGATCATTAGAAATTACTGTGGACAACCATATGCCACCAAACTTGACAACCTAGAAGAAAAGGGGGATTTTCTTTAGCAAGACTGAGTCATGAAGAAAAGGGTAAACTTCAATAGACCCCAAACAATAATGAGATCAAACAAAAAAGAAAAACTTTCCCATTAAAGACACGTCAGGAAGCAGATGGGTTCATTCTTAGTTTCAGCTAACATTCAAGGAAAAATTAATAGAAATTTTTTCTTAAATTACTCAAAAAAATAATGAAAAGAAGGGAATTCTTTCCAACACATTCTACAAGATCAGTGTTACCCTAATACCAAAAACAAAGCAAAACTAGAAAACTACAGGCCAATTTGCCTGATAAAAATTGATGCAAAAATCCTCAAAAATTTTAACAAACTGAGTCCAACAAAATATTTGTAAAAATTACAACAACATATACTAATCAATAAATGGGATACAAAAATAAAGGAAAAAGGCATATGATCATCTCAATGTGCAGAGAAAGCATTTGATAAAGTTCATGACCCCTTCATGAGCAAAGTACTGAACAAATCAGGTGTTGAAGGAATGCACCTCTATGTAAGGAGGGGCTTGCACAATAAGTTAGCATTGCTGGATGGAAAAGGCTGGACACTTTATAAGACCTGTAACAGCATAGGAATGCCCAAATCCACCACTTTAATTCAACATAGATCTGGAAATGCCAGCCAGAGTAATCAGGCAAGAGAAAGAAATAAAGAGCATCCAAACTTCAAAAGAGCAAGTAAAATTGTAACTCTTGCAGATGACGTGATTTTATATATATAAAAACCACAGCACTAAATCATACAGAAAATTAAAACTAACAAATGAATTTGGCAAATATGCAAGGTACAAAATGAACATACATGAGGAGTAGCATTGATGTATGCTAATAATGAGTTACCTGAAGTAGAAATCAAGAAAGTAATTATGAAAAAGATACCATGAATACATTGGATCAAAAATGTGAAAGATAAGCATTTCTAAAATGATGAGCATAAAATGTGATTGAAGAAATTGAAGAGAACATACACAATACAAAAAACATACTGTGTTATTCATGGATTTGAAGAAGCAAAATTGTTAAAATGTCCATACTACAGAAAGTGATCTATAGAATCAGTGCACTCCCCATCAATATCAAGAACGGTCTTCACAGAACTGGACAAGAGCAACCCTAAAATTTATGTAAGACCACAAAATTATTTAAATAATCAATGTCATCATGAGATGAAGGAGCAAATTCAGAGGAATTAGACTGCCTAACTTCAAACTATACTACAAAAATGAAGTAATTAAAAAACGTGATATTGGCATAAAACAGACAACTAGACCAAGAGAACGGAAAAGACAGACTAAGAGTAAACATATGCATTTACATCCAGCTAAGAACACACATTGGAGAAAGGACAGTCTTTTCAATAAATGGTCCTGGGAAAATTAGACATACACATGCAAAAGAATGAAATAGACTCCTACCTCTCACCGGTTACAAAACTCAACTTGAAATCAAACACTTAAGTATAAGATTTAAAACTATGAAATTACTCAAAGCAAATTTTGAGATGAACATCAGGATGCACAAAAGCATTTTTGGACAAGACTCAAGAGCACAGGAAACAAAACAAAACAAAAAGAAATGGGATTATATCAAACTCAAAGACTAGTACACAGTCAAGGAAATAATCAACAGAGTGGAGAGATAACACACAGAGTGGGAGGCAATGTTTGCAATTCACACATCAGATAAAAGGTCAATATCCAAAATATTTAAGTAATTCAAGCAGCTCACTAGCAAGAAAAATGACCTGATTTAAAAATGGGTAAAAGACCCGAATAGATACATCTCACAAAAGAAGAAATACAAATGGCTAACAGGTCCACGAAGAAGCTCAGGACCACTAATCATGAGAGAAATGCAAATGAAAACCACAGTAATATATCATCTTACATTTTTTAGAATGGTACTCATCAAAATGACACAAGAACAACATGCCAGTGAGGATGTGGAGAAAGAGCTACCCTTGCACAACGTTGGTGGATGTAAATTAGTATAGCCGTTAAGGAACCGAGTATGTGATCCAGCATTCTCATTACTGGATACATGTCCACAAGCAATGAAATCAATATGTTGAAAAGACATCGTGTATTTATTTCAGCACTATCCATGATGACCCAGACATGGAAACAACCTAAGTATCCACCAACTGATGAATGATAAGTAAAATGTGGCACATTTGCACAGTGGAAAGCCATTCGGTATAAAGGAAGACAAAATCCTATCACTTAAACAGCATGGGTGGCACTGGAAATCACAATGTTAAATGAAATAATCCAGGCACAGGAAGATAAATGGCGAAAAATGACACTATGTGTAGAAAGGCTAATCTCACAGAAGTTGAGAGTAGAGTGGTGGTTACCAGGGGCTGGGAAGAAGAGGATGGAGGGAGGGAAGAGGAGGGCTGGGCAATGAGAATTAAGTTATAGTTAGGAGCAAGAAGTTCTGGGGTGCTATTGGACAGCACGTTGACCACAGTAAGGAAAGTGTCATGTACTGTAATTTCCAAAAGCCTGAAGAAAAAATTTTGACTGCTTTCACCATAAAGGAATGATATATGTTTGTGCAGATAGAAATGTTACCGTGAATTCAACATTAAACAATGCATATGTGTATCAAAACATCACATAACGTCCCAGTAACATGTGCATTTTAATAATTGTGTGAATCAGTTAAAATAAATTTACATTAGAAAAGGAAATGATAAAGTTTTTGATGTTAGAGGTTTAACCTGATGTTATATAGCACACAAATGAATCAAAATACAACCATAACTCCTTAAATATGTGTATGTTTTTATGTTCTTAACATATTGCAATTTATTTTTAATTTAAAAAGAGACTATTTAGGGATCTTGGCTCTAAGCTCATTCATTCACTACAGCCATTCCCAGTCGCTGTTAGGTTTGGCCATCTCCGTTTGCCCATGACCCACAATGCCACAATTTCAATACAGTTCAAAGCAATTTATCCTGAACTAAGAGCAGCAGGATTGAAGGAACGCTCCATCCATTCCTCACCGACATAAGCGCTCCCTAGTTTCCTTTCTGCCTTTCCCTTTCCGAGCTATAAATACTACCCATTGTACAGGGTAAATGGTGTTGTGCTTTAAAAACTTATTGATAAAGTTTCAAGTGGCAATCAGCTCAGCCGTGTTGGGGCTGAAAGCTGAGCTCTATAATAAATAGCGATGTTGTAATTCAAACCAGCCACTACCTTGGGCACATCCAGGGCTCTAATGCCTCTTGGCTGTTATGATGTCAGCAAATGTGACACTCTGTCACAGTGCTGCCTGTGCTTTATGATCCGGGCTCCTCCAGTTCACCTTGCAGAAGAGGTGGAGGCAGGCTGCCCTCAGCAACAGTCCCATTTCTCACAGATGCAATAGGAAAAGGGATTTGTCTTGCCCTTTGAGTGAAAAGTCAGAAGTAAATCAGAATAAAATGATTACCGATACAGCTTGGTCTTCATCTTTTTTCAGGGAATGAGGGGACTGCGTGCGAGATGGTACCAGGAGGGACATGCTAAACCTATTCACTTTTTTCATTAGAAATACTTGTTTTCCAAATAAAATGAATCATATCACCACCGACAAGCAGCTACACAGAAAGGTCACAAGAGCCTAGCTTCTCAGCATCTCTTTTGGGTCAAAAATGACCAAATTGAACCATTTAATTACAAATTCATGAATGGGAAAAATGATGTATTTCATTTTTATCAGTAAGAATATAAAATTTATTCTTCTGGGTGGAATTTTTTGATTTTTTTTAATTCTCAACGAAAATCCCGACACCTTTCTGTTGTCGTAACGCAGATAATGTGCAATTAAACTTTGATTCATAGTCTATAAAATTTAATTGGACCACTATATATGAATAATTTATTTATCCAAAATCTGTATTTTAAATCATTTGTCTTTATTATGAAAACATGAAAATACCTTATACATAGTGTTGGATTACTTATGAAGACTGATCTTAACACTACAAAAAGATATTCCTGAAAATATACAAAATAGTAAGCGCAACAGAACAATTTATGAATGGTTTACTATAAAATTTATGTTTTCATGTTGGCTCAAAGGAATTTTTTCTTGAGAAACTATTTTATAGGTATATTATTGCTATCACGTTCTATTATGAATTAATTTCTAAATTATTTATCCATTCCATCTTCAACTAAATTGAATTCCTAGATTTCATCATTCTGAATCTGAGTCTAAATACTGAGAATTCTAATCCTCAATGCAAATGACATTTAAAAACAGATAATCTGAATGAAAGTCACCCCAAACCAGGTCACCTGCCCCTCCCTACACTTAATGCAAAATGTTTATACTGGAAATTCTTTCTAGAATTTTGCTTCTTTCTAGACTTTTGCTGATCATTATTCCATAAACTAACTTAGATGTCTATAAATTGGGTCTTGGTAGGAACATTACTGTAAATTTCCCAAGGTAGGGAATTTGGAAAGGATATTACTTTTTAGAATATTTCATTTTTCTTTATTGATTGCAGCATCAATTTAGCTTAAAATCCATTGAATTTATGTTAAATATAATCTTATCTAAATATAACCCAAACCCATATCCTATGCTGGCAAGTGGCATAGGACACACTCAAGTGAAAAATCAGCAGGTCATTAAAAATGACAGATAAAAGACTGATGGTTTTCTGATGGACTGAACAAGCACGAGGAAGATAATATAGAACTGGATCTCTTCAAGGGAAAATAGGATGAGTTTGATATGTCATGCTGCTTCTTGCCTGATAAAGTAAATAGTTTACTCAAAACTATTTCCCAAATTAGCAGAGATTAAAAAGATGAATAGTTGACACAGCAGGGAAACTGACAACCCTGACGGGGATCTTAGTAGGACTAAGATCCTACTTAGGCGTCCAGCCTCTGACGCTGATAGCCACAGTGACTTCCAAGTGATCATTTTGTTTCCCTGGTCTGTATTTATGGATGCATACAGCTACATTGATGAGTGTGTTTCCATTCCTCATGGAGACAGAGTGGAATTAACAGTCACTGACAGAGAAGCCACAACATACTTAAACAATTTTCCTATAAAATGATATCACAATTTTGTATATTTTAATCTAGAATATAGTATTATTATATTCTAGATGTCTAGATCTCTTCGGAGAACTGGCGCAAATGTGTGCCATTAATAAAAATAATTTAAGATACTGCAGACATAAAAATGAAACACAACTCTAAACCCCAGGCACCATGATGTTTATTAATATCTGAGATTTTTTCAGCAACAGAATTCTGCTGCCTTGATTTGTACTTTACCTACCCAAAGGTGGAGCCTCACATTTGCATAGGTCTGACTACCTACTGCAACCAAGGAAACCATGGCTCTTTCTTCCACTGGCTCTTGCACAAGCCACTGTGCATCTGCAACTCAGACTCAGGAGCAGTGGACTGGGGCAGGCAGCCAAGGGTCACAGCTCATGGCTTCATTTCCTTCCTGCCTTCTCTCCTCTTCTTCCTTCACTTCCAGGAAATTGATCTGTTTCGTCTTCTCCCCATTGTAACACTCCTTGATCTTCTCACTCTTTCCCATTACTCCTTAAATGGAAGTTACCCCCAAATTGTCACTCTTTGAACTTGGATCAAACCAATGTGTGAGAAAGAAAGTGAAAGCACTGGGGTCACTCTTGCCCCACAGACGGGAGGGCACACATTTCGGGATGCCATGCAGAAGAGGATCATGCCTTAAAGTGATCTGCTAAATCAATGCAGCTGTAACTGTGACTGGACAGATTCATGTCTAAATAAAACCGTGTCTTAATCATGCACCTTTATTTTAAACCGTACATTTATTTTTCAAAAAATTATGTGAAAAATATCAATTATTAAAAAATATCAATTATTAAGTACACCACTGAAATAATGGTAATTATCTTGACAACCTTCATCTTCATATCTGTTTTTAAATTTTTAAACAAATTAAAAATACTAAATGAGGTAGAAAGTGTTTAGATATATACATAGTTGTCATTATGTTATATAATTACTAGGAACTATAATTACATAATATGCGATCAGTAATCAGAATATTGTATATTAACTTTACATCGCTGTATATATTAAGTCAGTCAGATTGGGCCAATCTATGATGAAGTGACAACTAATTCCAAATACCTACCTCAGTGACTTAGCACAATGAACTTGAAAATTCTTGATCAAGCAAAATCTGTGCATTTGAACCATCTTCACGACATCCACATCCGTATAAAGACAACAGGGTTTTAATTTTGCATTTTTGCAATCCTACCATGTCACTACGGGCTCTTCCCTGCAGTCTTAATGAGTCTGGGTGGCCATCAGGCCATTGGAAGTTGTGACTTCCCTTGCCTGAGATGGAACACCAAGAAATAACAATGGATTACCCATGCCACGATGTGAGGATGGGTGAGACCACCATAGGAGTGAATATACCCTGGGAAGGAAGCTATCTGTACTCACCCAGCACAATGTCTGACTCAGATCCATGGGGATTTTCCCCAATAAGTAAAATACTGAGGTAAACAAAGTAGGTTGAAATGCTTCCCAGGTCCTTCTGTGTTGATTTATTCCTACTCGGTCAATGCAATAATGTTCACTTGCTGGATTGCAATAGGGAAAGACATTTCTCTACCAAAAAAATACTAGTTCTAGACTTCATTATCAGAGGAAATCATCATAGTTAGATGAACAATATCATTCCCATGGTTTAATGATGGAGATCATATCATATGATATGCATGATGCACGTATATATTGAAATAAATTATCCTATAACAATTCATTTGAACCATTTATTATTTTAATTTTATGTTTGTAAATACTACTTTACATAGATAAAGGTGTAATGAATATCTTCGAGTATGAAAGTTAGCAAGTAAGAGATTGTTCTGTGTAAAAGTTGTATGTGGTATGTCTTGTTGAATGTGTTTATCTCTTTATGTTTGTATTTATCTTTTTGTCAATTGTGTAATTTGTATCCACTGTGGTAACAGTTCTCAGAGCTTTGTCCATAGTGGATTTCTCAATCAAAAATATACTTTTAAATAGACAGAACCATTGTTCTAAATTTTATTTCTGATAATGTAGTTGGATTTAGAATAATTGTTTCATTTTCTAAGTTTTTAAAACTCTCTTCACATTATCTGTTTACAGATGAACAAAATTTTGTGCACGTTTGGTAATACAGAATTTCCATCATATTTGATAAAACAAAAATTTTAAATATTTTTCTTTCCTTCTTGATTGTGACTTACAAATCTATATTTATAATAAAGTATATTCTACATGTCTTTTTATGTCAATCAACCCTGAGAACTATATTCCTCCTTAAAAAGCACAATTAAAACTTTTAGAAAGCTGATTTTTTTTTGTTATCATCCCAGTGTCTACAGCTTCAACAAGATTCCATCTCATTAGAATAACTGTTTTAAGTTTAGATTCACATAATATTTAAGTTTAAGAGTTTGCATATATATATCTGGCTCACTAAGTTTTTTATTTATTCAGGAAGTTTTTACTGAATGTCATGAGATGCTATGTGTAAGGTTTAAATTAACAGTGGAACACCTAAAATTGTAGGGCTCATTTTATGTTAAAACACCCTGAAAAATCTCTTAAATATTTGTAAACATGAGGAAATGAGATCCTGGGTGATTCGGTTTCAACCATGGGTAAGGTATGTCTTCTGAATATGGACATAATTCTGTATTTTGGAATCCATCGAGAGATAATAAATCATAATTACCTGCTATAAAGAAGTAAAATGGCTTTACATTCTGCAACCAGACGAAGATAGAAGGAGCTCCTTCATATTGCAAAAGGATCTGAATCATTTAGTGACCTGTTGGAGTGTTGTAGCAAAAGCAGCCAGGGGACTACGGGATTCCTTATGTATTTATGAGAATTGAACCAATCTGGACAGATAGGAAGCACAGATCTAGAAAAAAATGTGCCATAGTTATCATAGAAAAAGGTGGCAACAAAAGAAGAGACCCTGGAAGACTAGCACAGCTATCAAGGGTTTTGATTCTCTTCTGATAGGCATCTTATAATTAGAATGAGCACCTGTCCTGCCTTGCCTGGGGCTGTGCTGGTTAATACTTAAGGATTCCAATATAATTACTATTATCAGCTCTTCGCACTCTCACAAATGTCACTATTTGAGGATGAATTATATGGTCACTCTTCTTATAACAAATACAACAATGGATTTATGGTCCACATATAAAGTGCTTTGGGGCTAAAGTAAAAAAGGAAAACTACTTAATGACACAAGTATTGGAAGAAAAATGTATGCAATTCACCAAATTTGCATTGAATAAAATCGCACCAAACAGAATCTTAAGCAACAATCATGTCTTTCTGTGTCACTTAGCCTTTTGCCTGCAGTGCATTTAGGGATAATTATAGTACAATTACTCACCTGCATCAAATTTGAGGCTCCTGCCTAATGTTTACCACAAGACTTTACAATGGATATTCAACTCATGATGGATAGGATTGTAATTATCAAACTCCCTAATCTTGCTCAAAATAAATAAATACTCCCACAAACAAACATCAAAAAATAGAGCCAGTTCTTGCTAACTACCAGCAAATGGTAGTTTTGGAACAAACAGTGAGACTTGATAAACAAAAGATATTCCTGAAAAGTGCCTCCAAATAACCTTAAAATCAATTGCAACTTCTGCTTTTCTTCTACAACTCCAGTGCATACGAATTGATTGAAGTAAATTGGAAAGAAAAAAAGTCAGAAAAGAGTTGGACTAACAATATTATACAACTCTATAATGTGTAGAGTGTTATATAGGAAATATGTTAAAATGCATATTAAATATACGAAAATAATCCAAAGAAGCATTTTCTCATATGCCAAAAATAGATTGAGATGGAAAAAGTTTAATAGCACTCAACTCAGCTTCTTCCTTAATCAATTGTTTCATCATTTATTCTCTAATAATACGGTCTCACATATTTGCCTTATGAATACCCACTTGTCTTACATACTTGTGTTTTTTGTGCTCATAAAATTAAGTTTCACCTTATGTTTCTACCTGAAGGACAAAACATTACCTGCAACATCAAATGTGTGGTATATATAATTACTGAAAAATTTATAGAGAGATTTATAAAATACCATATCATATTTAGTAATGCTGTATAGTTTGGGTGCACACGTTTGGATTTTAATAAAGAAAATAGATATAAATGATGCTGCTTTCAAAACACAAATGAGGATTTCATATTCCTGTTTACTGCTGAGCCAACCTCTTCTGGTATCAGTGTCTCATAAATCTCACTGGAGAAGATTTAATTACATCAATACATTGTTGATTTTTATATGGTCTTTGAGCTTAGGATAAAATGTAACAAAATGATATCGATTTAAGTCAAGCTAGGTAAATCTTCCTTGACCTTGCTGCTTAACCAATTTTAATGCTCATGACTTCTAAGTTAACCTATAGAAGAGCAAACATGCATTTGTTCTTAAAATTTAAGGTGTGAAAGAACAATCAAAATTATTTTCTTGTGGAGAGATTATGTCTCCTTTTGTGTCTCCCTATTTATGAACTCTCTTCTTATTTATCTGAATACTGTCCTATGTACAATTTTATTCAACAGAAATTTTGAGTTACTCCTTAAGTTGATTTTTATTTGTTTATTTTGTTTTGTTTTGGTACCAGGGATTGAACTGAAGGGCACTTGAACACTGAGCCACATCCCCAGCCCTATTTTGTATTTTATTTAGAGACAGGGTCTCCCTGAGTTGCTTAGCGCCTCATTTTTGCTGAGGCTGGCTTTGAACTTGAGATCCTCCTGCCTCAGCCTCCTGAGTTGCTGGGATTATAGGCTTGCGCCACCGTACCTGGCATTCCTTAAGTTTTTGAGGAAAAAGTTGACATAGACATGAAGCAGGTCATTAATAGTAGATGCAATATGTGAACAGAAGGAGTAATTAGTAGACACAGAGATGAGGAAGCAAATACAAAGTGTATTAAAGAATTGAGCTGATAAAACATGGTGGCTCATGTTTGAGCACAGACATTTGGAAGAGGGAAGCCAGGCATTATAGCACACACCTGTAATCCCAGCAACTGGGAAACTGAGGCAGGATGATAGGCCAGTGTGCGCAACTTAGCTGTACCCCACCTCAAAATAAAACTTTTACATAAAGGACTGGGTGTAGTTCAGAAGTAGAATGCTCCCCTGGTTTTGAGCCCAGAACTAGAAAAAAAAAATAAGAGGGCAATTTCTTGAATGAGAATATTTGGTGGTGACTAAGTTGACAGAGAAGGTGTGTCAGTTAGATCTTGGTCACTGTAACAAATACCCTAAATAATTAACTTATAAAGAGAAAAATGCTTATTCTGGCTCACAGCTTTGGAGATTCTCATCCATGATTGATTTGCCTTGTTGCACAGTACACACATGTGAAATGGAAAGGAATTAATTAACACTTTGTAGTACCTACTCAATGCACGTTAGGATACCTCTCATTTACATAGATGTCAGTTTTTATGAAATGACTATATCCTCATAACTTTAGAACTATAATGTGCACTTTATAACACTGATCAAATTTAATCTAGTAAACAATTGACATAGCTAATGCCTCCAAGGTTAAAGAAATGAGTCTCATAGAGTACAGAAAAAGCAATTCATAAAATGTATGCCACAACAAAATTTGCAAAAAACAAACAAAATAAGCATGTCTCTCAGTAACTGCTCTTATACTGAAGTCTCTGCTTATATCCCAACATAGATCATTTCCCTTTGCAGGGCTTCCACAATGACATTACCTCTGACTTGATTTCCAGGTCCTCCCTTGGGTGAGTATTTTATCTGCCTTCACTCACCAAAGGAGCTGCAGTCTTAATTACTGATGAGAGCTGACTTTTGATGCCCATTCTCATCAGGACTAGGATTATTCTGGTCTCTTCTCTCCTGACCCCTTAATGCTGCATACTCAGTGTTTCTTGTAGTTCACAATTAGTCTTTGTTTTTTATTTCTAGATTGCTCACAGGTTTTGAAGAGACAAGGAATATAATAAATATGAAAACAATTTGCAATTCCCAGTATTACACAACCTAGGGTAGGGGAAAGGGTCGCCTGTCTTTTGGCTTACATGCAGGGGTCTGACCATTATGGGCAAAGTCAATGGACTCCCTTCTCCTGTGACTCTGGTGGCCTTGGCTAATATGGGACCCAAAGAGGAACAAAGGGATCTATCTGCACCAGCTGGCTGCATCTTCCAGTCCATAGCCACCGCCCCAAGCCATTGCCACTTCCCTGATCCTCCCTCACCCTCTTGCTGGTTGCTCCCTTGTTCCCCCTTCAACCCTAAGGTGGAGAAGAGGGTCACTGCTGCAGTGTCTGCATATACACAGTCCTTGAGTTTTCCCAACCCTGCTAGGCCATTTAAATAGCAAACCATCCCCAGATTTCCCAATGTGTGTACCATGTGTTTCCTGCTGGGACCTGGTACAGGCTGCTTGAATTTCTTTTTCTTTCTTTCCCCTTCTCTCTTCTCTTTCCTCCCCTTTCTTCCTTCTTTTCCTCTGATTCCTACAATTGACAACTAGTGGCCAAGAACTGCAGAAATGTGAAGCTTATTGTTTGAGGTTTAACAGAAAACACATAAAACTTTCTAAGAGGGCTAGGGATATAGCTCAGTTGGTAGAGTGCCTGCCTCACAAGCACAAGGCCCTGGGTTCAATCCCCAGCACCGCAAAAAAAAAAAAAAAAAAAAAAAAACAAAAAACTTTCTAAGAGTTAGAGATGTCAATTAGAGTTGTCAATTTATATAATTAGGTGCCTTATAATGGGTGGGAGACTCTTCATTTTACTTTTAAAACTTCATATTTCTTAAATAATGCTGCTTCATGTCTCCACACTGTGCATGGGACTTCTTTGTTTCTAAAAATTAACTGCCAAAAGGTGCAGAAATGAACCCCCTACATCTATATTCAATCGATTTTAAACAGGGTGCCAAGACATTCCAAGGTGAAAGAATGCTCTTGAAACTATTGGTGCTGGAAAAACTGAATATCCAAAAAAAAGATAGAGATGGAACTCTTCTGGGTACCATGTGCAGAAATGAACTCAAGACTGATCAATGACTTAACTGGAGGGAACAAAATTTTACATGAATTTAAGAAGAAGGGAAATCCTCATGATCTTGGATTTGGCGATGAATACTTGGAAATGACACCAAAAGCAAGAAAAAGATTTTTGACCCATCAAAATGACAAGAAACAAACAAAAACTTTTGTGAAACAAAGCAAACTATCAGGGAAATGGAAAGAAAATTTATAGAATGAAAAATTCCTTTTGAATCACATACCTGAAGAATGTGGTATCAAAGAATTCTTCCAACTTTATAAAAATTAAGCAATCCAATTTAAAAAAAAAAAAAGTCAAAGGTTTGAGTAGACATTTCTCAAAAGAAGGTATACAAAGGGCCAAAAGATATATAAACACATTCAGCATAACTAAACATTAGGGTAATGCAAGTCAAAGTTACAAGGAGGTGACACTTGATTCCACTACCTTATTATAATTTAAAAACAAAGCAAGCAAAAAAAAATAAAGAAAAGAAAAGAAACAAAAGTACAAAGGAACAGATATTGATAAGAATGTGGAAAAACAGAAGCATATTCAGTGGGAATCTAGGAGGGTATGGCCACTGTGGAAGGCAGGTTGGCAGTTTCCTTCATCAGTCAAACAAAATTATCCCATGGCTCAGCAATTCCACTCTAGACTTCTGTTCAAAAGAACTTAAAACAAGCATTCACACAAATATTTACACATAAATCTACATAGTAACAGTGGTCCTGATAGCCAAAAGAAAGAAGGAAATAAGTGTCCATTATTCAATGATTACACAGGCAAAATATGCAATGTTCATATGATGGGATAGCATTTAAGCAAAAAAGAATGAAATTATCATGCTTGATACCATGTAAATGAACCTGGAAAACATTACCCTAAGTGAAAGAAGCCGGACATGAAGGTCATCTATTATATGATTCCTTTATGTAATATCCAGAATAGACAAATCCATAGACAGAAAGCCAACTAGTTATGGTTAGGATCTAGGGAGAAGAGGTCAGGAGTAATGGCTTAATGGACATGGGGAGTGTTGAAAATCCCTTAGTTCTAGACAGAGATTATGGATCCACAACACTCAGTGTATTAAGTGCCACTGAATTTAAGTTTTAAAATGGTTAATTTGATGCTATGCAAATTTTAACTCAATAAAAAATAATAAACACCCAATCCATGCCAAGTACAGTTTCCGTCAGATTTGTATCCCTGATGTGAACCTTTTATTTTTTTTCCCCATGCTGGGGATCAGACTCAGGGCCTTATCATGGCAAGGCAAGTACTCTACCAACTGAGCCACATCCCTAGTCCCTGCAAACCTTCTTAGACACTGTGCTCATTAGTAAAGGACCTTTCCAAGGAGAAAGAATGTTCTAATACTCCAATATTTTTTGGTGCTGGGGATGTAGCTCAGTGGTAGAATACATACTTAGCAAGGGCAAATGTAGAAGGAAATCAGGGTCAGGACACCAAGATCTGTAAGCAACACTTTATTAGTGACCGCCAAGGCTCAGAGGAATTAGTCCCAAAGTCTGAGCCTCAAGCACAGTAGGACTTTTACTTTATACATAAGCAAGTCTGGGGTACATCAAGGCAAGGGAGTTGGTGCAGTTCTACCGGAGGGTACATTCTACATTCCTTACGGGTACAAGCTTGTCAGCAGCCTAGGGGCTTTAGCTTCTACAGCTGAGGGACTTCTCCTGCACTAAGCCCAAAGGGGAATTGTTCTGTCCTGGGGGCTTTGTTTCCTGCTTCTGCTACTGAGGTCATCTTCTCCAGGAACCTGTGAGCCGCTGCAAGCCTCTGTGGCTAAACGCCAGCACGCAGAGCTGCTGTGGGTCAGTGTGCAAACCACAGCCCGTCAGCTGTCAGCTCTTAAACTGCTAAAGTTTCCATTTTGCTCTACCACACAAGGACCTGGGTTCAACCTCCAGCCCAAGTGCATGTGTGCACATGTCAGTGCAGGTGTGCACATACACACAAACACACACACACACACACACACACACACACAGAAAAAGAAAGAAAAGAATAATTTTTCTCAATGAAAGTAGAAATCCATATTAAGAAATTTGTGTTTTTGAAAGTAATAATGTATGCCTTATTCAGATATAAATCACAAATTAAAATGATAAGTTTGTTATGTTATTATCAGGTTTAATGTAAAGTAGAAGAGACAAATTTTGTTTAAATTAATCAAGTTATTTCTGTAATGTTTGTGTGATATTTTATTCTGTTTTAGATTTTAGTTTTTCAGTACTTGATCACAATCTCAATTCTTCTCAATTATTTTAAAAATGTATTCAATTTGGATTGAAGTAATTACATCTTGAGTTAACCAAGGTCAGTATGAATTTTATTAAAAGAGTGTTCCTGAAGCATCATATGAATTTATTTTGTATTGGCATTGATTCTAACACTGGGAGATGCTACTGCATGATTTAAATTATGGGTAGATTGTGACTAAAATGAAGTTCCCTGCAATTCCCTTAAATGACTTCTAAGGGTTTCTTCAATGACTAACTTAGCTTTGGCATCCTAACCTGGTGTTAAAACCCCTCAAACAGAGACATCGAGGGGTACCAGACAGCTCTCTCTTGTGTTCTTTTCCTCCATTCACGTCCTTATTGTCCTCACAGTGGCCTCGGGTCTAGCTAAATGCTGACCTTGGTCTGGTTCACAAATCCAAGTCATTCTGAAGATTGGCTCTGGAATCTGCCTGGATTCTTTCAACCTGCTGCTGAGACTCCCTCTAAGAATCCACTGGCTGCTTCCTGTTTTTTACACTCTGGAGCCTGGGCAGGGGGGATTCAATGGCAGTGAAAAGTTAAATAATGCTAATAAATGGGATTCATTTTTACATATGGAGGGAGAAGAGGAAAAAGTATCCACATCAGCAGAAGCAGACACAGTGCCTCCATGATTGAGAAAAAAGACACACAGAGAGAAGTACTAAATAGAGTAGTTCTCAAAGAAGGGGTAGAGGGCAGTGGATGCCCTGGCACTGCCCACTGTGGGCCCACTTAGAACTTTCGGGGCCTCTTCGTGTTCACTCAGTGCTGCTCCTTGGAACTCTGCAGTTGCACTGGGATTGGGGTCCTAATAGAGACCCCTGAATCCTTCCTGGATTCCTGTCAGGGACCCTGTATTAACTGGACAGTCAGGATCAACCAACATCTGCAGGTCAGCGAGGCCCTGGTCAGCCATCTGCAAGCTTGCTCATCCCGCAGAGAAGTGGGGATCTGTCTGTGTGAGAGAGTATTTGCTTCCCATCCCTGAAGGAGCTAGGCTACAAAATTCAACAACACTTTACCGTTCACGGTGTCCCATATCTTTACCAAACAGATATGTAAGGCCTGAACTACAAGACAAAGCACTTCCATATCTTCACCTACAATATTCCCAGAGAAGTAATAACACTAAAACTGGTTTTTAAATGTTATTGCCATCCTTCCTTCCTTGACCTTTTTCTACCTCTGCTTTCTTATTGCAGAAATTACCTGTTAACTAGGTCCAATTCAAATGCTCCTCCTCTGCAAGACTTCAATCAAGTGCTGTCATCTCATTTAGAATAAGTGATTTTTTTTTACCTATTTTCCCTGCTGCAACTTGGAGTTGACCATTGCTCTTGTTATTATCAACATGGTACACAAATGCCTGCCTCTTCCACAGAGGACTGGAGGAGTTCGGGAGCAGGGATTGTGCTTGATTCTCCAGAGCTTTTCCTATCTCATGGACTCCTGGAGTCCACTTGTCCTTCGCCACTTGTTGAACAAATACAGGTTCCGCTGCATGTGTGCTGCCTATCAGGTGTCCTTCCTGATGGTGAACTGAAATTAAGTAAGTCATAACCGCTACAAGACAAGGTTGTAGTTTGTGTTTGCTTATTATGACTGTTTTTTTAGAAAGTACTAGTTAATTTGGAGAATATCAGAACACAAAGCTTTCTCCCTTTTAAATTCTGATGGCACACACAACTAGAATTCTAGACCCAAAAGCGAGAATCAAGGGCTGTGTAATCAGTCTCGTCATTCATTATAGTCATGCAACATCATAAAACCCTGTGCCTTTTCATATCCCAATGCTCCTTGTTTAAATGTCACTTTAATTCTCAAATCAATTCCAGGTGCTAATATTATGGAATGGAGAGGTTGCATTGTTCAATCCTTGAGGAGATTTGATCTCTTCCCTATTGCTTGAAATCTCAGATTGAGAACTGAAGTGTCCCAGAATGCTTTAGCACAAAGGTCTGCAAGATGCAGCTGCGCCTTTGATAATTTTTTCAAAAAGTCTTATCATCAGTAGTTTACATTAGAGCATTTTAGGAAGCTCCCATATCCCCAGGCTTCCAGCCCCTGAAGAAAACAAAGCTGCAAAACCAAGAGGGCGGCTTCCAGGAGGTGGGAGTGGGCACAGTTGCTGCCTTCTGCAGTTGGGGCCAAAGACTTTTAGCAGCAAGTGCTTTTGTTACCACTGACTCTGTGTGGGGAGGAAAGCAGGCCTACATTTCACAGCAAGGTCTTGTCAGTCCAGAGTAAAATGTGGGGTGTGTCTCAATGTGAACATCACTGAGAGAAGTCAATTGAGAAATAGTTGTCAGCTTTCTAATACCCAAGGTAGAGGCACAGAACAAAAGGATGACAAAAACCAAATGTAGAAATCAATAGAGCCAAGAAGAAATGTGTTCCATTCAGCAGACCCAGCAAGATGGTGCTGCCCGTAAAAGGTGTGGATGCCATTGTGACCCAGCCGGGTGGCATGCTTGAGTGCTTCCCCACAGTGCTAATGAACTAGTGCTGATTTATTGTTCCTTTGTCTTCTGGTGCCTGTGACTACCAGCACTCATTTTTGAGAAGCCTGGTTGTGAATATTGGATTCCAAAATGGAATTGGCACTTGGGGACCCTCTTATCCTCTTGGAGGGACGTTTCACTTCATTGCCTCACAGAAAAGATTCCTCTCTGCAATAGGAGAGTTCTCTAAAGTGCATCTCAGTCTACAGAGCACCTACCCTGCTAAGAACTCCGGGAGTTTTCCATGATGCTTTTATGTTATTTCCCTTTCTGAATACTTGGGAATTTATGGGTGTATAACCTCTTTTCCCTCTTCTCCCAGGCTACAAGAATGCAGGAAAACTAACAATAACAACCAGGAAAACTAACATAACAGCAGTAGAAAAACAAGCAGTCCTTGTCATTTGAATCCACTGATAGGAGAACAAGGATCCTGATACTATTTATTTATTCATGGAATACAGGGGTTGATTCACACGTGGTCTATGACATTACTTTTCTTCTGCCATCTTCATTTCTGTTCTCCACCAGCTGGTGGGTTTATTCTGCCATTATTTCTACCATTCAATTCAAGAGAGACATAGCCAGTAGCCTGAGAAATTGCTAATGGTGCCTCTATTAATGGCATCTACCCAAGACCTACTTGCACCATTATCTTCTCAACAAGCAACCATTGTGTAGATTAGAGAAGATAACTAAATCTTCTGTTTATTACCTATTGTTTCCTGTACCTTTATTGCAAACATATGTGATAAATGTGATAGCTTTGGTGAATGAATAAAATAAACATTTGCTCTTCCCATTTTGTTTTGATTTTTGTTTGTTTTGCTGTTTGGTTTTATTATGGTAGTATCTCCAATATTGTGCCCTTTTTGCTTTTCTCATCTCCGTTTTCTCTCTAACATCTTGTCACTGCTCAGAGAATGTAGGTGGACCCTTGGGTAGACCATGATGCTCTGGGTACCAGCAATGAACACAGCTGTATTTGCGCTACTTGGAGATCAAAGTATCTGCAAGATGAATTCATAATATGTTTCGTAGACTGCCAGCTGTTGCACACACTCATTCCTGACTTCCTCCTAAACACCCAGATGCCCAGGAAAGAGTTGCATTCCTCAGTCTTTTGTACTTAATGTTGTCTCTATGTTATCATCAATGGAATGTGACTGACATTAACTGCAGTGATCACAGAAGTTAAGAGGGCAAAGTTGCCTCAGCCTAGTTTCCTGGAACACTCTGATTCTACTCTTGTTCACACAGAGAAATGACTTGAGATGAACAAAGGACATGTTTGAAGTAAGTGTCTGGAGAACATTCTTGGGTAGGTGGTACTGCTCCAAAATTTAAACATGGTATGGAGTGTGGAATGCAGATAGTTGCATTTATTATTTGCAAATATTTATGTACAAGAATCACTGCACTAAAATATTTTGCATGTAAGAATGAAAGTGGGGACATAGGATACATTTGTTCTGCAAATCATACAAGCAATTGGTACCATTTTAATTCAGAATTGAGAATTGTGTGTGTATGTACTTACTTGTCTGTCTCTATAATGAGACAGAAATAGAAAGAGACAGAGACAGAAAAGGTTACATGTGTGAATCAAACTATTTAAAATTTTGAAGTATTCTATATATGTAAATTTATTTTTAAATAAATTAATATTGGTAACAAATTATAAAATCGATGCATGCTTACCATGCATATTATAATAGCGATGCATGCTTACAGTAAAAACTCTGAAAATATAGAACAATAAATAATAAAACAGAAAGGCATTACCTTATGTAGGATCCTCTCCTACTGGGACCCAGAAGAAACAGCATTAGATTGAAAGCTATGAGCTTTGCCACTAAGAGCAAGGAACTCTCCCTCTCAAGAGCAGAACTCTAAAAACTGGCTGTCCTTTCAATCCCATACAGCCATATCTTCACCCCACCTCTGTTTTGAAGAGAACTGTTTGTGATATGACATTCTCATTCCATCTCTGATAACGTGGACCTGCTGTACCCAAGTTAGCCTAGGTTTAGCTATGAAAGAAAATGTAAGAACTCACATTTTCACGGGTTCTTTGCAAAACCCTATTAGCAATGAAAAGCTCCTAGGTATAACCTAAATGCTCCTAGTCTTTGGCCATTGAGAAATTTCACAAGGGACTTCTGCTGATGTCAATCAAGAAAGGTTCCCAACATCTGACAGTTGCCAAAAGGAAAAGACGTCTGTGCTTGCTCTTGGGAGGAAGTTATCTCTCTACTGCACCTTAGGGATTCACACGAAGAATCCAAGCTATTCCTAAAGCTTCAAGGGATAAGGTTTCTCTCCCTTGAACTCATTGAATCTATGCAGCTGTCTCTGCTTCCATTTTTGATAATGATATTAGGACCTAGTCAAATTGGACATTTTATTGTGCACTTAGGAATAAAAGCATACACCTGAACTCTGCCTTATAAAGAGGTAAATTCCAATTAATGAAAGCAAAATGTTCTCAGCTTAAGCATGAAGATCATTAATCCTAAAACTAATGCTACTGTTGCTGCTGAAGATGGTGATAATGATTGAAGAACAATAAGAGCGTTTACTTATTAGGTAGCACTTACCATGTGCCACACAGTGTTCTGGTCACCAGATTATTAGGTCATTCAACCTTCATCCAAAAGATAATGATGTACGTATTACTATTTTCCAATTAACCTATAAGGAATATGAGACAAAGAGAGGAGGTGACATTTGCCAATGAGGATTTGAATTAAGGCCCTGAAAAATCTGATTTGGAAAAGGACATCTGCCAGGGCAAATTCACTGGAGGCAGTATTAACTGGGAGAGCCGCCACCTGGGGACAGAGAAGCAAAGACTAAGGAGGGACCAGCAGGTGCACTGCTGAGCAGCTCTGAAGGTCATGTGTTTATAGTAGGCCACTGGCACGTTTGCCCTTCCATAGCAAGCCTCGGCCGCTTAGTGACAGAAACAGGGAGGATCGATGTTGGTTAAATCGATTCAGAAAGCTACTTGATAAATACTCTCAAACTCTGTTTTCTACCTATTATAGATTAAGGATTAGCCGGTCAGAACATGGAATTTTGACAAAATGTATCAGGACTATTTATAAGAGATGCATTATTTAAAAATTAAATTCACAATCAAATTATGTTACTGGGTAGAATTGAAAAAATACTTACTTTCTCCAATTTCTGAATGCTGCTAGTGTCAGAATGTAAGTTGGTTCTACCACAAAGTTAGGCAAAGCACAGGTGCTTGTGGTCTATGATATGTGGAATTCAGCATTACACCCTGGTGAAGTAAACACCCAGGATATTCCTCATACAATACCCTGGTGAAGTACATATTCAGTGCGCCATAAAGCCCTATTTAAATGTCAACACCATCCTTTAAAAACTTACCCCTGACAATGGCATGCCATCCATATAATTAGAACATGTGCTTTGTCTCAGATCATTTAGAAAATTAAATCTGTTATCAATTTCATATGCATATACAGACTTTGTCTTAGTGGCTAACTAATTAGACACCAATCAAAGCATTTGCTATTGTGGTATATCTCTTCTTTGCCTGCATGATACTTAATGAACAATGTGGTTCACTAAGTGAATTCAGAATAGGAAAATGAATTATGCAAATTGGAAGAACTAATAGCTAACTGTTATTAAAATAATTTACTTATCTTTAACCACAGATCAATTATTATAGCAAAGGTTCTTTTCATTTAATTCATAATAAGCACTGCTAATAGACCCATTGAGGAGCCATTGGCTGAGTCCAATGAACTGTATAAAACCACAGGAATATGTGAAAAATATGATGCTGAAGGCAAAAGACCACTTATTATCCACACACTGTGCCAGGAACATGTTTAGCAGAAAGAATATGAATTCAGCTGTGCCCTCTTAGTATGTCTATGAGTCAAGAATCACAGACATCAAAGGAATATTTAATTATGCATACTTGAAGATCTTCAGAGAGATCTGTGTCAAGGTAGCATATGAGAGGCATCAGTAACTGAAACCATGAGGAAGCGGCATTAATTGAGGAGTGAATGGTGACCTGCAGCAGAGGGCTATGACACCCAGCATTCAATGGTGAGAACCTGGCAGAGCATTTAACAAACACAGTAAGGGGAGTGGTGGAAGGGAAGGTCAAGGGGCGAGACTGGGAAGCATGGGAAGAATCCAGCATCCCTTGAGGGGCAGATAGTCTCCATGGGGCCAGGGGAGGTTTGGCCCTAGCACGAGACTCCTCTAAGGATTCAGAAGTCAGTCTTCTCTGACCGTGGTGGCCACCTAAAATGCACGTAGAAACACATCCACAGATGCACGCACACACATTCAAGCATGCATGTATAAGTTGCCTGCACCAGAATCCAAGTCTTTACTAGGACACCTGAAATGGGAACCATGGAAGGGAGTGAAAGGAGAAAATTAAATTCTATTCAAAGGCCATGTAATATAACTACCAAACAGAAATGATGCCTTTTACTTAGGTCACAAGTAACTATGATCATCAAAACTAAATGAGAAGCCAGACCTACTTAGCATAAGGCAACAAAAGACATCTATAATGTCAATATTAAATGACAAAATAACCATCACACCTAACATTTACTATGCACTTACTACACAAGAGGAACTATATTTATAGGCAGTTTAACAATATATTTATTGTTAGCCAATTTAAAATTTTAGCCATCCTAAAAGTAGGAACTAATATAATGCTTATTTTTTATAAAGAAATTTGATACTATGGACTGGAACGATTTTGTCAAGACAGCTAGCTAGGAAGTGACAGAGATAGGGTGTTGATCCAGATGATCCATCTTCAAAACTCAGACTTGTAAATACCTGATCACTGCTGCATGTGCATCCAGAAGAATAAAATGAGGTTAAGAGAAAACCTCCCCAGGAGAAATGGCACCAGAAGATAATCTTGTCAGTGAGCGGACTCCACCTCCTGCAGAGCCAGGTGAAGTTCTCTTTGACTCTCAAAGGGGAACGGGCTTATCAGGTATTTAAAGATTCAACCCAAAGCAATTCTCCCCTTTAGAATCACCGTGTTCTTGTAGTGTCTAGTGATTCTTCATGAAACAGATAAAAAATTATCACTCTATTACTTTCGGAAGTAATTTTAATGTCTCTTAACACAAGTCTGCATTAGCCGAGCTGATGATATTTGGGTATATGTGCACACATCCCTGTGTAGCTACCAGAACAAAATGAGCTTCAGTTCCCTGTAGAATCTTCTTTCCTGATGCTGCAGTGTTTCCTTCTTGTGTTATTGGTCCTCAACAGGCAAACACACCACCCATCACGTAGAGGATGTTCCTAGTGTGGGCAAATAATAATACATGAAATTCTAAAATGCAATATCTAATTTATTAAATTTACTAGGAATAAAAAGGACTCATGCATTAAAAGCTATCAGGGGCAGAGAAAGAGAAGTTGGAGAGAGCATTTGAGATGGTCTGGAGGAAACATTTTGTTCCATTTTAATACATCAAGATTAGGAAATAATCAACATCTAAATGCTTTTTCGGCAAATGAAATATCCTGCCGGTTGGGAGGAAAGGATGAAGTTTTATAACTTAATAATAAACTGGCATTAAAGGGAATTTTTAATGTAAGAAAAAAGTCATTCAATCTTATTTGTGTCTGCACTCTCTTGGTGATATTTACACAAATGCAGTTTCCTAATGTAGGTAGGAGGAATTGATTGCCCTTCCATTTTTACATTAACAATGAGATTGGTCACAAATTAAATGCAGAACCATGCCCAACATTAATTTTAGAGTCTTGTACCAGATAAATATATTTTAAGACTCTGTATTTCACCAAACTGCAAAACAGTATCCAATGTATTAGAAAATCAGGTCTCATGATGAATTTTATTGAACTAGTCACCAAAAATCCTGAATGAAATCTCTAAAACAAAATTAAATGTACTACTTAAAATAAGTGTATTTATTTGGAAGTTAGGGCCTTATTTCTTTATGTCTTGCAAATATAAATTATGTTTGGCTTGGAGCAGATTCTTTAAAATATTTGCTAAAGAGTAAAAAGTTGTCATGGAAGGGAATACTGACAAGGATCAGGGTAAATGAATCATTTTATCAGGTTTAATTCATGCATAGTTGAATACAAATTTCATATTGGCCTACAGTTTTCATGTTACTTTCTATCATAGTTATCAAATTTGTCATGCATACTTTTAAAAATCTGTGATTAATATCAATATATATCGATTTGGTAAAATAAAATAGAATTACTGTCAAAATGTTTTAATCAAAATCATATTAATTTTGCAAGATAATGCAGGTTGCATAAGTTTCAGAAAAATGAAAGAGCAAAGAAAAAGAATCTGAATTGCTCAATGCAATCCTACTTCCGGTGAGGCATAACCTTTCTCTAAAGAAAAGAAAATCACCAGATTGGAAAAGTTTGTCTTTATAGAATAGCACTACATATTTTGTTCCAGTTGTTCATTATCCTAGTTCCTTCTGATCTATAGTTTTTAATCCTAAGTAACTTTGCCTCTTAGAATAGCTACACTGTATAAATGAAGGATACTGGATTTATTGAAAGTTAAGATCTTCATCAGTTAATAAATGCTGCCTTATCAATAATATAATTAAAGTAGATGTCATTTGATTTCATACAAATAATTCCGCCTTGAGTTAGCCAGATAAATGCCAATGCTACAACTTCAAAGCTCAGGACCTATCACTAAACCCATGATGAATGGTTTAGGGTGACTCCAGTTATGTGACCAACCCACTGACCATTGCATTCACCAATGAAGTGGACATTAACCCAGAGGAACAGCTCCTCACAGACCCTAGAGTAATGCAATTTTCAAATAAGGCAAGTTATAAAATATGAGAAACACTTACTAGAACATAGATTGTATAATTCAGACTACAAAAATATATTTTCCTTTTCCTTTTGAATTGTAATGGCTCATTTATTTATATATTTATTTGATGTAATTGAGACAACAGTTCAAGCCTGTCTTTAAGCATTTGAAAGATCTGGACTTTTATTTTATATTTATTATTTTTTAAGTTTTATTTATATTTCCTTATGTTGCTGAATAAAATTGTATTTATGGTATGCGACTTGATGTTCTGAAATATATGTATAAATACATTCTTTCTTTAGCTATTATTGTGGTGAGAACATCTGACATCTGATCTCAGCATGCTTCAACATACAGTTAATAGAAGCATGTTATCTTTATGCAATGCATTCCAGAACTTTCCAATGGTACCTGTTACTGTCTCTTCATAGCCATCCCTTCCAGAAATTAGAGAATGCTATTATGGTGAAGTAATTCTTAAAGTCAGACAGATTTCTTCCCAGAAATCTAGCACTCTTCTTTGTTAAAATTTAATTTTATCAATTCAGATTTGTGAATGTTTTTTGTATTCATTATAGAAGAGTTCTGTGAAATGAAAGATACAATTAAAAAGAAAATTGCTTCAATTTTCCCTCAGACCATATGCTAGGAGTGGAATTCTCTTTAGCCAAGTGAATGGGTAAAAGCCAAAAGGCCTATCAATACCTTATGTA
Source organism: Glaucomys volans (assembly GCA_020662805.1). Classification (NCBI taxonomy): domain Eukaryota; kingdom Metazoa; phylum Chordata; class Mammalia; order Rodentia; family Sciuridae; genus Glaucomys; species Glaucomys volans. Next base: position 542,794 of record JAJEJO010004830.1, read on the forward strand.
GTTTAGTATTCCTTCAGGATCTACAATGTAGTATTGATTTTGTTAAACCAATATATTTAAAGCGCGCTATATTACAATTATAATTCAATGTTATTAATTTGGTCTTAAGAATGTCTCTTGGATAATTTCCAATTTGATAAATAGTAATTTAGAAGATAATTTATTATCTCATTACTGTAAGTAACAGCTATACGTTCCACTTAATATGCAAATCTCAGCAAAGGGAAATGTTATTTTGAAGAAGCACATTTATTTTATTGAAATATTTAAAAATACAATAGAGTGCAGCACAGCAACTCAAGAAACTCATGAGCAGCATTTTGTTCTTCTAAGGCAAATGCTGCTTGCCAACATTGATGGTAAATGTCAGAAATCAGGAAGAATTACAGTTACTTCCTTGTTATGTACCTACCCTAACATTTATTCAATCCACTCCAAAAGAATATCTGCTGTGATAACTGCTGTGTCATGAGGACTACATGGTATAAGAAGCCAGGAATGCCTGATTTTCCCTGAAGGATCACAGCTACTTCAAATCTAATATGCATGGATTCAGGAAACCAGAGTGCAAATCAGGGCAGAATCTAAAAGATTGCAATGGTTCATCAATCAGGCCTTGGGGGGGGGGGGCTTCTATTTCTTTTCCTGACTCTACAACTGCTCTGCAGGGCAAGGCTATCTAAATTTCACCCTCAAATTTCTGCCCTTTCCCCACAATGCTGGAGTCTGAGGAGGAAGAGCAAGTCATCTCAAAACTTCACCCCAAGGAGTATCATCTACTGCCAACAGTCAGGCTTTTTTGTTTTGTTTTCCTATAAAGGAATTTTAAGCTTTGTAGGGTACAGGGTGTCAGTTGTAACTACTGCACTGTGACAGGTAGCAGGAGTCAGTGATGGACAACACACACACAAACGGTTGTGACTGTTTCAGCAAAATTTCTCTTGTGGAAACAGATTCTCCCTGATGACGGTAGATTGACCACCACTGAACTAGGGGACAGAGCACCAGCCTTGATCCGGTTGCATTTTCCAGCTGGTTGATAGTGGCATCTCTTTTCTAACTGTAGTCATTCCTGAACCAGATAACTGTTTTGCATCTAAATTTTTTAAGAAACTGGGTTGTCTGATTTGCACACAGCTTTCGAGGAGCTTCCTCACTTCTTTTATGCTTTTCCTCCATAGTTGGACAATTCGTATATCCCCCTGAATATGGCGACTCAGAGTCCAGACTCACTTGGTCACTCAGTCTGACTTTCGTCTTTTCCAGAGCTGACCATTCGCCTGGCCTGCAGATACCAGGGTGCAGTACGTGACCTTCCATGGACTTCCCGAATACCACTCTTCAGGATCTGATTTTGCCTTTAATCATATCTGGCCTTCGCTCTCCCATGGGTCATTGGTCTTTCTCACCAGCTTTATACTTCTTTTCCAAATTACACATGTGCATGCCATTTTCTACTACAAATTGCCTCTGTTCAAACACCAAAGACAACCACCCCAAAGTGACAAGGCTCTATTTTGATGATCTTTATTTTTGTAGATGTTCTGCATACATGCCATTTGCCATCCCGGGTGCCCTTTAACCCCTTTTCTGGTCTCAAGGAAACCAAATCTAAGACTTAAAGAAGTCATGGGGATTTGGTGAGTTGTCCTGCTCCTGGTGTTTGGAAAAGAAGAGACACATTAGCAGTAAGGGATATCTTATAAGAAGTCTCTCAGGGACAGGATATCCTCTGAGCAGGGACCAGGGATCCAGGATGGAATAGAAAGGCCTGAGTAATAGACATTCCTAGAATATGCCTCCTCCCCACACGAATATACAGAACAGCCAGACATCTGGCAGATTAGATAACCTGGCACAGAAAGTTCAAATAATGTGTCCAAGTCACACAGAGACTGGCAGAGGCAGGATCAGTCACAAGAGCAGTCTCACGACAAATTGTGTGCTTCTAGTAGCTAGAGCAATTCATTCCCTGCAGCTGCTTTCCACAACTTTACCAGGTCTCCCTGAATTTCACTGTACCCTGCCATCAAATGCAGTCCCCTCATGGGCAAAGTGTATTCTCCATAAGCTTTGAAGAATATGTGTATAGAGGGGAAATGAATATGCTCTGCCATTAGGGATGGAAGATGCTGTTTTCTACAACCTAACTCAGTATTGCCCTTGAGTGATTTCCTGCCACAGGAAAGGGATATTTTATCAACCCAAATCCAGCACAATCAGTGATATGCTATTATTTTGGTTCTATTCTTTTCTGTTGCTTAGGATCTCCTGTTGATTTATGCTGGCTTTCTCCTGCCCTCTCTTTGGTGCTAGCTGGGTGTGGTCTAAGTTTCCAGGAGGCTCAGTATTTTGTCAGGAATTGCAGGGGGGACTGGAACCTCTCGCTGCCTGTGATCAAGATAGAACAAGGGTGTATGACAGATACCATTGCCCTGTGTAAATGCATGAACGCACAGATGGTGTGACTCTACTTTGTGTACAACCAGTGAAACAATAGCTGTACTCCATTTGTGTTCAATAAAAAAAAAATAAATAAATAAAAAAATAAAATAAAATAAAATAAAAAATCAAAAAAAAAAAAGATAGAACAAGGGTTGTTGGGGGGTTTTTTTGTTTGTTTTATTTTGCTTTTTAAATCATGAAAGTGCTCTCCCTGTTCCCTCTTATCCACCCCCTGACTCTTCTCTCATTGTTAAGCAGTAGTGAAAGAAAGGAATTTTTATTATTATTTTTTAAATACAGTACATGTATAACCTACTACTACTCTGAAACAAACCATTTTGTTGAGTTTTTAATAAAATCTGTGACTTAGCTTTTGAAATGTAAAACTGAGCTTTGGGGTTCTCAAACTCAAAATTAAAGTATTTGCTGCACCGCTATCAATTTTGTTATAATTCCTACCATTTTGAATAAGAAAATCTGTTCATGACTTTAGGGAATCCTTAAAAAATTTCAGAGACAATGTCTATCAAAAAAAGACAGATTGACTTATTGTTTAGAGAAAATTATAAGGAGTATAAATGTCCCCCCAAAAAAGAATTCTAAAATTTATTTTAAAAACACTAAAATAGACAATCTACTTGATTTGATAGAAAAACAAGGCACAAATATATCTTTATTTGACTTATGGTTCTATAAGTGGTACATATCTGGGAGGAAATTTGATGGTATTTTAAAAATATTTTGAAAGTATATACACTTCAATCCAGTGATTCTGTTCTAACGCAGCCAAGTAATTGTGTACAAAGATAATAATATAAATAATACTTGTAAAAGAAAAAATAGAACATAGATACTCAACAACAATGGAATACAACTCTCAATAAATCTATATATTGTAGATGAATGAAAGGCTTTTGCATAAATAAATATATTGTTTCTATAAAGAAGGAATATTCTAAAAGCCATTAAAATACTTTCACAGACTCTTGAGTTTACTGAAGTTAAAGTATTTTTTTTACAAAATTAATTATAAAAGCAAACATCCTTTGTGGAAACACAGAATATTGAATAACCAATCTTAATTTCTGATTGCTTTAAATCATATTTTATCTTCTATGTGTGTGTGTATGCTTGTCTACAAGTAGTGGCATATCTTCAACTCTGCAAATATGATAATTCACACAAGTGCACATACAGGTATACATGCATGTGTATATACACAAGCATATATAATTAATATGACCTCTCAAGGAATATTTAATCAAGGTGTTTTAATCTTGTAGATCCGGTTGCGGTGTCTTTTGAAATTCCACTCACCATTTCTTGCTTGCTGACTTATGCCAAGTCCACCATCCAGCTGACCATCCCATAATTTTTTTCTGTTTTCTTGAACGATGCTGAAATCAATGTCTTTCACATACACCAATAATGGATATTTATTCAATAGCCAGTAACTCTTCACTCCTCTTCTTTCTAGCCTACTAATTTACTTACTTTCTACTTAGTGAAATAAATATTCCTGGTCTCTTGTTAAAATATGAATTTACGATGTGTGGAAGTTTTTGAAAATTTTCTTTGAAGATGTATCCGGTTGTTCAGTGTCTCTGTTCAGGTACGTTTGGGTTAGGCGGGTTATTTTAAGGAGGTTCACAGCAGAGTGTTCTGAATCCATTAATCGCATGTGCTTTTCAGCAGTTTTAAGAAGGACATCACTAAAGTGGATGTAAGAGCAGCTACCAACCATGAGGAAAATAGCACCTAGAAGGAGTTAAGTATTAGGAACAAGAAACCAAATCCAGTTAATGGGGAAAGGTAAGAAAGAGAAGAACTGCAGGCCCAGCTCCCTCTGCCCCTGAGCACTCATGTCAACAGAGTCAAACACAGTCAGCTCACAGGCAGAAGGGGGTCTGGAGGTGAATCACAGGAATCTGTGCATGAGACATCCTTGCATCATGTGGGGTACCCAGCATACAGTGAAGAATCACTAGTCGTTATGACTATCATTACTTTAACTTGCACTGTGTATTCAGAATGATCGCTATTTTGAAATCCTAAGAGCTCTGATTACAGAGTTTGAATTTCTACTTTGCCCAGTGCGCCATTTTGCTTCTTGTGGGGGGAAACCAAGTCACAGAAGTGAAGCTGAAAGCTCAGTCACTGAGTCATTGCCACTGGAGTAGAGACTGTGGAAACGAGCCTCAAATGCTACAAGTGTGTAGTTAAGAAAACTGGCCTTAGGGACACACTGTTGCAAAATGTGAGTATACATGTATATATATATATTTTTTTTCAATTATAGGCAAATATTAAAAAAGATCTATTTACAAAGATCAAAATGTAGATTATGAAAAAACTGTAGTAGAGTCTGAAATGGAAAGGAGATCCTGTCCTGGCATTGATTGGAAAAATTTGATATTTAAACATGTGTTATATGCTTTATGAACATTTAAATTGTAATCTATATTTTAAAAACTGAGAAGTATCAGTTTATGCACACTTGAACACATGATTCTGGTGGAAAAACTGTGTCTATCAACACATTGTCTTGACTCAAAAATGAAGATGTCAATCCCAACCATAAATTTATTATGGCAAAAATTTTGTTGTTACTTCTTTGCATTTTCTCTTTCTTCCCAAGTCACTTTGTGTCCATCTTTCCTTGTTTATAAACATTTAAGATACTTAAAATATATTTTATTTAAGCTAACATCCTTCTTATTGACTTATAGTCATTTTAAAAACATATAAAAATAAATTGTCATGTTGAAAATAGCATCAGTTACACCTGGCATATGCTGGGATGACTCACAAGCCAATTCATATTCTCACATTACATCTCTGCCAAATTGTTTTTCATGCTGGTGAGTGAAAGAGGGACTGATCGAAAGCTGCCTCGAACCCTACAGTCACTTTTTGTCCTAAGGGTGACAAGATGTCTCAACAGCAAACTTCCATTTCTAGTAAAATAATGCAGAAGTTAAAATAGAAAGAACTTGATGAAAATGATTTCACTAGACAAGAAATCAAACAAATTGGAAGAGAGAATCAAAACAACAGATGACACTTAAAATGCAAATGGATCATTCATGCTAAACATGCTCAGGGAGGGCCACGTAGCAGTTGGACCTCCACAGAGTCAGAAGAGACACTTCAATCTGCAGAGTGCAGGAGAGGAATATTTTTACTCTACTTACCAAATAATGACAGACTTGAATTCTCAGACATCCATTACAGTGCAGAGATGATATGTGAAAGGGCGGAGAGGTTGGGAACACAGTCACCGTGGAGAGCAGAGCCTTGTCCCTCACAATGGGGCATCAGTGGAGATGCCCTGATGGGGACCATGGAGTCGCTTCATCCTGAGGTGTGAGGCTGTGCCAGATTGCAAGGCCCTGCTCCCCTGAGGTAAATGTAGAATTTTTGAAGTAGATCTTTTTATAGAAATACAAAACCTTGGAAGAAGAATGAAAAGCATTTTTTGAAGAAAACATTACTATAAGAAAGCGAGCCGGGCACAGTGGCGCACACCTGTAATCTCAGCGACTCAGGAGGCTGAGGCAGGAGGATCGTGAGTTCAGAGCCAGCCTCAGCAACTTAGCAAGGCCCTAAGCAACTCAGTGAGACCCTGTCTCTAGATAAAATACAAAGTAGGACTGGGGATGTGGCTCAGTGGCCGAATGCCCCTGAGTTCAATCCCTGATTCAAAAAAAAAAGGAAAGAAAGAAAACGAGTTTTTGTTTCCTGTCTTTTCTTAAGTATACCTAAAAAACTTGCATAATTTGACAAAATTAGAAAACGGAATCTGCATCATTGCATCCTAGCTATAAACCAAGCAAGGATGAAGACAGTTTCTGTAAGAAGTTGGATAATAAGAATGAGAACCACAGAATACTGGACATTAGAGCAATGGAATTTTATTTAAGGATTCCCTTTGAATCCCTTCCTACCTAATATTTCAAAAGAAGCTTACGTCTAATGTTTTTTTCTGAAAATCTGACTTATACATCCTAGGTAATCTGAATTTTTGTGATCACAAAGATACAAAAAAAAGAACTGTACATTCTAATAATTATGCATTTATTATTATGTACATTGTGAACATGCTACTTTATCTAAATATTTTGGAAAATTTATGACATATTGAAAATAAAAATTTTAAAAGATTAAACAAAAGTTCAAACATTTTTCTCCAGACCATTTGTTTTTTCTTGAATTGTGGCTGAGTTCCATGCTTCTCAAGTTTGATGGACGCTCCGTAGTACTTGCTGGGTTTAGGAAAAGTGATAAAGTACAGATGCAGGAATCGGTAGGTCTTGTGGGTATTTGCTGAATAAAGGTCTGCAGAAGCGTGTCTCTGGGTAACGAGGGTGGTTCTCCCCACGCATGAACAGGAGTTTGCTTTGCCCATGTGCCCGAACACCACCCTGGTGGGTCAAAATGGTATCCGTTCTCTGTTACAAATGTGGGACTTAGCAATGTCCTGGGATATTTAAGGACAATAAAGATATTTAAGGACATGCATGATCAAAATTCAGGTGACATAGGCCTAAAATGTTACTATCCAAGCTCACGTCTTCTGCTGAACCACTTTGAAGGACATTTTCTCCTTATATTGGTGATTCTGAGTCTGGCCTTGAATGTCAAAGACGTTTCACCCTGTTAACTCCACTTTTTGTTGTTGGCTGTGCTGCAAGTCCCTGCCCACAGGAGATCATCAACAGAACTCAGCATCAGAGATGCCAGCCGTTGTCCTGATACACATTCCAGTCCCCAACCTTGAAAATCAAGGGTTATTTTTATATCTTCTCACCACATCTCAAATTACTTTTTCTAGACTTCCCACTTTAAACACATAAATACACACTTACTTTATTCTCTTTCCAATTCTGTTCTCAATTTATAAATACAGATCATACTAATAAAAAAAACAGTTATTTTTTTCGTGCTATTTCATTTTCCAATGTAACATTTCTAATTTTTCAGGCATCATTGCCTTTAAACCAGTTGGCTTAAACAAGATCATAAAATTTTTGAGGTTGGGCTCTTCAATCACAGTCCTAAAATAAGTTTAACCCCCAGAAATTATTTAAACATTGATGTGGTCTAAATGGCTTACAAAAACCATCTATGCACCATTAAAGGGATTAGTTTATATAAGAATCTTTCCCTGGGGCATATATAAATAGTTTATTGAATTCAATATAAAGCAAGTGGTTGGTATTTTAAAGAGCAAAGATAAATGTGTATATAAAGTCAGAGGACTTCAATGAATACAGTCTCCAGAAATAAAATACTGGTTTAATAAAATAAAAATTTCTAAATTTTTTGTCACCTTCAAATAAACAGATTCTACAAGACAAATTTAGGCAATAAATCAGCCTTTTACACAGGAATGAAACATTAAGACAGAATCTCAAAATGTGTTTCACAAAAAAGAAAAAACTAGAAACAAGGGTTTCATCATAAAATACTTTTGGACAGAGTTTCAAAAGCCTTCCTGTCTTGAAACTTAGTGAACAGTGCATTTGGAGCATCCTGAGGTCTGTTTTAACATATGTTCCCAGCACGAATCTTAAAACACTTTGGGTTCAGTGAACCATTTCTTAATGTCCCAGGTAGTGAACTTGTGTACGTCTTGGTTCAAGTTCCCTCAAGCAACTGGAACTACAAGAAGATGATCAATGATGGCTGGTTATGGGGTTCTTTCAAATTGATCACTCATTTCAATTTGGATTTAGATGCTTTTAAAAAGAAGGACATCCATTTGTTCTCCATCAGAATGGTGCCACGTTTGCTGCCTTAAATATGAGAGATTTGAATGCGCCCCACCCCACATTCCACTAGCAAATGCTGTCATTTCCCTCTTTTACAAATAAAAATAGAATTTCTCAGTGAAGTCCTCCATCAATACATATCATAGCCAGTTAATTGTATGTTTTATTGAGGAAAGTTGGAAATCTCAGGGCTTTGCAGTTACTGACAATTGTTTTGTTCATTGTATTCTCTGGGCCTGAAATGCTTCCCTCTTACTAGTCAGTTACTTCAAGGGCTTTCTTCCTCTCCTCCCTCAGAAATTCTGTTCCAATGTCACTCATCTTTGGAGACTTCCTGATCTCTCATTTCAAATAGCAAACTTACACACGTGAAGTCCTGTTATGACAAAATGACTCTTTTCCCTCATTCCATAGACTCCGAACTCCATTGAGATAGAAGTCCTGCGTCCAGTGCTCTTTCCTAAAAGTCCTTTCCATATTGCTTTTCAACTCTGCTCCTCACTTCTCTGAACCTTGCCCCATATCAGGGGTAACTTATGGGTGGATTGGGGGGTGGGTGGCAACTGTCAGTTGAGAGGAAAAACCCAATTTTTTTATTCCTACAAAGAACTGCAGCCACAATTATATACCATTTACATGTTTGTTAAGCTTCATCATATTGAGGTTCTATTCTTCTGTCCACTGGTGCAACTAAATATTTGTTAGACCAATGCAATGCATGTAAACTTGGTTGGCTATTCACTTTCATCCTTTCAATGCTGATTATGAGAATGGAAATAGGAAACCAAGCTTTCACATATTAATCTATGTTAATGGATGGATACACACAACATGATTACTAACAAAAAGTCCGAATATAAAGTTTCAACATTAAAAAAAATCATTCTATAAGTTTTTCCCTTCTCTTTATTGATACTTTTGCTGCTTTTATGAAGATTTTATGTAAATTTGAAAGGAAAAAATACATTTCTCAGCAGCAGCAAGGTTTGAAGAAGCATGATGATTCTCCCTGACAAAACTGTCAGGGAAATATCTTGCATGAGATGAATTTTGAGCATCACTTTGAAAGAAGAAAGTATTAAGAGGAGAATTTTAATGCTAATTTTCAGATACTTCCACATTTCATCTAGAGCTTTCCAAGAAGATGATTACATGCCTTGACCAATGTGTCTGGAATGTTCTCCAGACATATATAAACTTGCCTTTAGGCCCCAGTGAGGAAGACTATCAAGGCTCACATGTCAACAGTTTCATTTTGTGATGGATCTCATACATCCTGAAGATTGTGTCTCCTGAAGACCTAAACTAGAATGTCTTATGAAAGGAGCAACATTAATATTGTTTTCAGTGTTTTATATAGAGAGGGAATGCAATAAATGGTGATAAGCCATGTCGTCTGCGGTACCATAAAGTCACCTCTCAACCTCTATAAACTCAATAATTCCAGATATCTATGTGTCCACACTTATGTGTATTTATATTTCTGTCAAATATGCATCGTGTATCATACAAAAATTATATGAATTGATTATTTTGTTGTTGGAATTATTTCTGCAAAGTTTAATTTGATAGAATTACAGTCACTCTGAGCTTTTTGAAATTTGCACTTTAATAATTATCTTATTTACTTACCAAAAAATTACACCCTGAACAGTGTGGAAAAGATCACAGTAACTTTAATACTATGATCAGTGGTTTAGAGAGGAAAGCAACCGTGACCCGGCAGGATTGTATGTATGTTAAGAGTGTGAACCCTCCAGGGTGAAGGGCCATCGGCAGCTGTTTCATGGGTCTGCTTTTCACTGTCCTGGAAGTTCATCACTCTGCAGTGCCGGGCTTGTCCCTTGGATAGACAGGAAGAATGAGAGGCATCGGAACCCTGTCTACTCATGTGTGTGCTCAATACTGCTTGCAAAATTCATACCACATTTTATTTAGTACTAAGTGGGGTGGGGACAACTTGAGAGCAGATTCACTTGTTAACTCACTTCAATTTTCAAATCTGGAGTAGCCTAGTTTGTGCTCAAAGTGAGGACTATGATAGTAGCAGGGATTCTCATTATGTGAAAGTGAAAGTCAAATTGGATACCAGATGGGAAAAGCTTTATTCAGCCCTTCCATATCACCCACATGTGTGGATATTCTTGGGGTTACGCCTCTCAAAACTGATTCTACAGACAAGAAAGAGAAATTCTTTCTACATTTGGAAAAATGGTAAGAAATGGAATAAGGATATTCTTTTTTATATTTACTAGTGGTACATTTATGGTCCACCTTTCAATATTTTAAATAATATTCTTAAGAGAAGCACAAAATGAATTTTTTTATCTCTTATTTTTCTCTCAGAATATATGTGGTAAATATGGAAACTATTTGTTCTGTTTGTCCTCGAATATAGAATTAATTCATTTAATCTTAGTGAGTGAAAAATTTGAATCAATTCAATTATTGGGTCTCATTTCTTTGCAAAACACTTTGATAGGAATGGTGACAAATTCAAACATGGTAAAGATTTAGCACCATGGTTGAAGGGGCACTCTTTTTAGTCATAGGAATGCCCCATCCAAAGCCAGGAGAGCACGTCGTGCTACTGAGGGAGACTGACAGCTAGACTTGACTTCTCCTGAGATCTTGCTTCCCCATAGCTCTTGGGAGCATTTACAAAACCACAGGGCCGAACATTAATGTAAAAGCCTATCAATCCAGTGTTAAGCAGGGTGATACTCTCTCACCTCCTTCCCTCCCTATTTGTTGAATTTTCTGTCATTCCCATCTCACTCACTCTCTATCTCGTTCCTGATCTCTGCAAGGGTTTAGAATTGAAGCTGCAATCTGTAGTTGCGCTCCAGTGAGAGAGCTGCTCTCTGCCTACCTAGGGTTCACATGGGCCGCCCTCTATGGGAGATGAGTGTATCCTCCATTACCTTCAAAGGGAGCTTCGACTACAGCATCCCTAATATGAAATACAGTGTAAAAACCACAGAATTTCCCATTTTTTAAAATAACTATACACTCTTACCTTGCTTTTTTAGTTACTATTAGTTTAAATGACCTCAATATCATAGGCATAAGGACACTGCCCTCAAAAGAACAAGAATCTTACTTTGTATTTTCTTTTCTTACTAAAATTGGATTCATTTGAACCACTTTGAAATGGGTTAATGGCATTGCCTATCAATTTTCACTTTTTTTTAAGTTATTGCACAAAGTAAACTCATCTAATTCAAATTGTTTAAAACTTTGTGAATTGGAGCTAGCTCAGCCTCAAAAGTTAATATTCCCGAAAATGTTGTAAGGATTTTTTTCTACTTTAATGTAACAGCTATAAAATGTGGCCTTTCAGAAATAAATCTTACCTGTCTTTGAAATGTACAAATTGAGAATAAAATGACTGTTAATCTCTTTTGAAAATCATTGATTTTTGTCTATGTAATATCTAACTGAAAGCAAAATTTGCTCAAAGATGACCAAAGAATTGGTTATTTAACAAACTATTTAGAATGTAACTATCAAGTGTCAGAAAAGAAATATATAAATTACAAATAGCTTCATATACAAAATATGTAAGTTTTTATAAAGGTTAATTTTCAGTTTTTTTACAGATATTATTATCTTATTGCCATAAGCATAAATTATGTAGAACTTATAAAACTGTATCCTTCCTATTTTGTCAGTTCTCAAGCAGTACAGAAAGTTTAAATAGTTTGCCAAGGTCATGGCTTTTTGTAGAAATGGAACCAGGACCAGGATTGTAGTCTTGATGTATAATGCCACACACACATATCTTCTTAATGAAGATATGATTCTTACAGAAGGATTTCAACCTGCCTTCCTTCCCTTCAACCAAGGCTCTTCCCAGTTCTAGTAATCACTGTATGATGCGGAAAACCCTAAGGAACCAGTGTCTGAGGACCTACTTGCCAGTTCTGATAGTAAAGCCAAGAATAATTCATAAGGTAGCAGGATGTAGGTGCACCTGGAGGGGGAGAGAAAGTGTGGATAAGGAAGGAGAAATAAAGACCTTGGAAATGGTCTACACACAGCTGGAAGGTCACTAAGGCTCACTCATTAAATCTGCAGTGTGACCAGATGGAAAAATCGACTCTGGATCCCATGTCTATTTAGGATCCTCTTCTAGTAAAAATGAACTGTTCTTGTTAATAAAGAGAATCTTCTTGCCTTTTTAGATGTGTTAGAGACCCTTAAACACTGCCATACTGTAACCCCAGCAGCTGGTACAGGGCTAAAATTGAGCACAAACTCAATCAATACATGTTGAGTGAATAACCGTGTGGCTCCACTTTTTGTATCTGAATGCATTGTTGTTTAGACATTTTTCATTGTAATGCTTCTAATGTCCTACCGTGAGTCAAAGACCAAGGGTGTCAACCATTTTCTATCTTTACTGGAAGTTTCCAGATTCCTACATATGCCACCATTTAGCCCCTGTCCTACTCCTAAAGAGTAAAGTTAGCCTGTCACCTCTTTGTTGCAACCCTCTTGGGCAAGATCAATATGAGACAAAATAACCCCCAATAATCTCTATGCAGCTGGAACCAAACATAGAATAAATATATTAATATATTTATATTATATTATATCATATAATATATATTATATATTATGTATATTATAATATACAAATATATTATAATATATTTATATTAATAAGTATATTAATAATAATATATAATATACTAGTACTGCCCATGTCAAGTTATGATGTAGTCTTAATTATTATTAATTGCCAGTGGTATGCAACAGCAATATGCCACCAGAAGATCCAATTGGATGCCTATTTCTTGCTTATTTTACTGATATGATCTCATTTAAGAGCATCATACTTAATTTTAAGGTGTAATGGATGAAAACATAATTGCAGAGTTATTAACACGTAATAATAATTAAATTAGTCAGGCTGAGTTAGGGATCATAATGCAAGTACCCTTCAGTGAAAATAGGAATTTCTAAACCATAAATTTAATATTTTATGGTCGTTTCTCTTCTGTTCTAGTCCATTTATCTTTCTCTGCCTTTAATCTCCACCGCATTCCCCTCCAAGAATTCCCACTGATCTTGGCATATTCTTTCCATTCACCAAAGATTGACCTCGGAGGAAAATGCATTGTTGATTTTACAGGTCTATAAAGATTTCACTCTTACTTTCTGTGCAGGATCTACCCACCATCAAACATGCTCATATTAGTGGTCCTCAGCAAATTCTAGATCACAGCATTTAAAGAATAATGCATGCACTGCTAAAGGATTCGACAGTTGAAAGTTATCCCCTTTTGGCCTAAAGTAATACTTCACAAAAAACATTTCAAGTACATCAGTTTAAATTAAGGCAGATGGATTTATTTTGAATTCAAAATTTCTCTGATTTTCCTAAAATATTACATAAGAATAAAATTTAAATTTTATTTGTTTTATTTGTCAGACTTCTGTACAATTTTAAAGACCCACAATGAACAGTTAAAATTTATTTAATGAAAACATTTTGCAAAAGTTGCATTTAGTATCATAGATATTTAATCACTAGAGAATGAAAATATACCTGGCCCCTTTAAAATTTTTAATGTAGCTAAAAGAATATGGATGCTCTTATTATTAACAGTCAGTCATTATTGATTATGATAATGAGAGAAAAAATTTAGATTTATGAATAATAAATTGAATAACAGATAAAAATCTTTAGGCAAACTGAAACTTTAAGTAGGAAATACTTAAAGAAGGAAGAATGACTTTAATTCAAACTTTTTATTTAACATCCTAAAAGAGAGAAATATCTTCATGGGTTTTTGCAAGGGAGGTTGCTGTGATACTGACTTTGACACTCTGCTTGTCCACTGTTTGTACGTGTCACTAGAAACCTACAGTCTCTGCTCACGGGCTGAAGGAGACGATTTTCCTAATGACAGACCTCTTTGCCTTTTGTGCATTCCTCCCGATCTTCTCAGCCACCACATCAATCGGAGTGAGTGCTCCTCCCTTCTCACTGTTAGGCACAGTTCTCCCATGTCATCTGGGGTCTGAAAACCTTCAGGATACCCAAAGCCTTTAGATCCTCAAGTCCCTTACAAAATGATTCAGTGTTTCCACATGACCCAGCAACACCCTCCTGTATACTTTAAATCACCTTGAGTACTTATAATACCCGGGACAATGTAAACATCATGTAAATATTTGTTATACGGCATTGCTTAAGAAATAATGACAAAGAAAAAGTCTATAATATTTAATATAGCACAAATTATTTTTTTCCAAATATTTTTGACCTGTGGATGATTGAATCCATTGCATGCAGAACCCACTGCTGACAATTTTCAGATTCACATGTGTGATTCTCTCTTCTTCCACTTCAGTGGACATGTTACAGGAGGAAACATTAGGACCACAATGACACTGGTCATGTGAAGTGAGTTTTCTGCAAAAGTTATGTAATTGATTTGATTTGCTTTTCTTGAGAATGGATGTTTTCCCCTGAAAAGAAAGGGGAAAAAGAAGAAAGAGAGAGTGAGGGAGCAAAAATAATCATGACTCCAACCAAGAAAGAACATCTGAATTGATACACAGTGATGGCATGGTGATTTTTTTTCCCCTCAAAACTAAATCCAGTTAGAAATGTGTTGCTTGTGTTATTTAAGAAGGAACAGTTAATCCAAAGTGAACTAGCGCATCACTGGCAATTTTAAATGTGATCCAAAAGTGCAGCTCAAAAGGCTAAACTTCGAATTAGATTTCTGCCAAGATAGGCACTGAAGGTACTTGGTCATGGACAGAGAGAATCCTGAGAAGACATATCTACTCTCTCAGACAGTGTATTGGGTTTAAAAGGCCAAGGCTGCTGTTTAACCCAAGCATAAGACCCTACTTTCCCCAAACTTTCTCTCCTTCACCAAAGCGGGGGGGTGTGCTTGCAGAACAGTGCAAGGATCAAAGGAGAAACCTCATGGGGAAATGGAGAGCCTGGCCCACTGTAGCAGAATCATTCCATGTCATTCCATGGCTTCAGCCTAATTGCCTCTCTTACTCTTTTCTCCTCACCTAGGGGTATGATGCAACACAACTGACCTATTTTTGTTAGCTCCCCTCTTCTTTTAATTGAGGTGAAATTCATATAACACAAAATTAACCATTGAAAATGTACATCTCAGTAGCACGTAGTACATGCATGCTGTTATACTAACACCAGCTTGGTCTATTTTCCAAACATCTTCATCACCTAAAAAGAAAACCACCTGCCCACTAAACCACTCCCACTTCCTCCTCCTCCTCCCTGGGCAACCACCAACCTGCTCTCAGTCAGCTTTTTGATTTACTTAATCTGGATACTCCATACAAATTAAATCACACAGCACGTGACCTTCTGTGTCTGGCTTATTTCACTGGACATAGTACCATTGAGGGTCATGCACCTGGAAGCAGGCTTCAGTTCCTCACCCCCTTTCAAGGCTGAATGACATTCCACTGTGGCTACATACCACATTTCGTCTATCCACACAGAACTTGCCAACAGTCAACCACTTCATCTTTATCGTGACTAGTGTTCCTACAATCATTGATAGAAACATGCACACACAAATGCCATTTTTAATTCTTTTGGATATTTCCACTTAGCAATGGAATTCTGGATTATACAATAATTATGTCTTTGTTTATTGAAAACAGTCAAACTGCTCTACCCACCAGCTGCATTATTTTACTTTCCTACAAGGAAAATATGAGGGTTTCAATTTGTTCACATCCTTACCAATACTTTCTATTTTCTGGTGATTATTATTATTATTAATTAGAGGCACCCTAAATTGAGGTAAAGAGATATCATTAAGCAATTATTGGAATATGTGTTATTGCATATCTTTTCATGTGACACTGTATTAGCATGCATAGTACATAATAATGAAACCAGTAGAAATGTTGTAGAGATATTTTTAAGTGTGAACAATAATTGACTCAAAATTTACAGTAATTTCCTCTTGAAAGGAGCATTTTATTCTACTTGTTCTTTAACATGTCAGTTACTTATTTTGCCTGTGCATTCTCAACTGCAAAACATAAATATGCTGTAGGTTAGAGTGTTCTGATTAAATTTCCATTTGTCCCTGCAGGTTCATAGCAGCCGTTTTCAGCATGACCTTCCTTTCACTCTTAGCAGCAGACAGCAGTGTGCTTGTGTGGAACACTATCAAAAATCCACCTGTCCTATTACCAAGCATGGGAAGCAGTTTCTTGCATAGATTGGCCACATAAGTGGAGAAACATTGTACTCGCCTTTGAATTGCATGACTCATGAAAATACGAAAACTAAGTAATGCATTCTGAACAAGCGAGTCTTCATAGTAATGACTATTCATTTATAAAAAGTGATGTGAAAAAGCTTATGCAATTCACTTAAACCATAAGTGAACTTCAAATAAAGATCTTGTTTATGTGGAGCATTTAAAAATAAACTCCAGAGTAATTTTCTGTATGAGTCCTCCCAATGCTTTACTTTTTCATCTTATGGTTTTAAAATTTCACTGCATACATAAACAAAGAAGCATCCAGCATTAAGAAATTACAGAAGGAATGAATTTGATCTTTGGCATCTTTCATATACATCTTATAAAGTATTCTTTAAATCTGGCCTCATTTAGAATTATGTTCTGAAAAATAACATTCCAAGGATAGATATTAAATTGAGTTTCCTTAATAGTATAAGAAATCATGATGGTCTGCTAAATTCCACTGTTGTAACTTTTCCAAATATGTGCCATGAAAAATTCATGACAATTGGAAGAAACAGCCAGTTAAAATTTTATTCCATCAATAAAAGTCTGCAGTATTTATATTAGTGATAGAGTATAAAAATATTTAATCACGTATAGGGCATATGTGTAAACCCTGGCCCATGGTAATAAAAACAGATGCTTCTCAGAGAACCAATCAATGAATGCAAATAAATGAATAGATAAATTGATAAAGAGTGAAAACAACATAATCCTCATCAAATTACCTCACCTTTATAAAAAAATCAATTTCCTTTCATTTTCAAAATGCTAATTTTATAACACTATACATTTTAAACTCCTTTACGTTGATTGACTTAGATGTTACACATCATAAATAAGAATCAGAGCAATTCTATTTACATTATGAATACAGAAGAAATCGCAATATGAGAAATGAGATAAACTCCTCAAAATAAAATACTAAATACACATGAAGAGAGGGTTTAATTCTATGCACAGTATATTTGTATAAAGGAGAATGTTTATGAAGCAGTTCCTATATTTCCACTGTTTTCAACAGCTTCCTTTAACTTACAGTAAGTCTGAGGTGGCAATCATTGCTCTCATTTTATCATCCCTCAGCCTAAATATTTTAAGGGAATTCCCTTTGTCAGTCTGTGAAAAACTAAGATGTAAATATCTTGTTTCACTAAGATGGAAATCACACTACCTTAAAGAGAAAGCATCTTCTTTCCAGTTCTGCAAGGTGGATGGGATGTGAACAGATGTGGGAAGGTCCCTACTCAGAGGGCCAGAAGCCAACAGAGACACAGCAGGCCACAGTTCACTGCAACTGCGCAGCGTGAGTTGGACATGGCTGGTATAGGAACCATTCTACTCCAGATTTACCTTGTTTACAGAATTCACTGTCATCAAAGCTTAGTCCTAAAGTGAAGGAAAACAGGAGAGATGCTGTTGGACTGAGCATGGAGCCACTCATTAGCTGAGAGACCCAGGAGAGTGGAAAGCAGATGAGAGGGAAAACCTGTCCTCCAGTTGGTCAGATGGAAGGCTTCGCCACTGTGGAGAGCCCAGTTGGCACTCAATTGTCCAGAATATGCCTGAAAAAACCTTTTTATTTGATTTTATTTTTTGCATTGTGCTTAAAAGGAGTTGATTCATTTTCTCATCACACATAATGAGTTTACCCTTTCCTTTGAAAAAACCAGAGATTTCATCCACCTCGGACTATTGCTTCTGCCCTATGTAGGAATCTCAACTTCACTCCTTCAAATCCCTGAGACGTTATCTCCTTAAACCCTACCATTATCTCAAATGATCACGTTCATTTCCGCATTTACTTCTGTATTTTCTTTATGGTCTTCTTTGGAATGTAAACTCCCTTTAGGAGGTGATCTTGTTTTTTCTAAACCCTGGGTATTTCCTACCAATCACTTCTTGCCAAAACATTTCAACATTAGTTAACTAATTTAGCAAATCCAATGAAGAAAAAGATATGATTACGTGTGATTGCAATACAAGGGCTTATGTATTAGGTGCTATAAAGAAAATAAAAAACACAGCATCCAACATTTTTAGAGCAAGTACTGAAATGAGTTAGCTTCACCAACACTATTTATGAGTGCAGGGCCAGTTTAAAAGCAGACGTACTTAATACCAAGTGTCTGCAACAGAGGAGAAGATCAGCTGGCGTTTGCTGCTTGAAACTTGTAGAAGTATTTAGATGTAGCAGGAGTGAGGAAAGCAAGAGTAAGATGGGGAAGGTTTGCCTAATAGAATGAACAGGAGTGACGGCTCAGATGAGGCTACACAGCAAGAATTCTTAGCAAGCATCCTTCCTTCATTGATTCAACAGCTCATTGCACAACTCCTTTATTATCTATCCTGTCCAATTTCCTCTTTCTATTCCAGAGGTTTAAATATATATCCAAGTGGTCCATATTATTTTCTAGGCAGTCACTCAGGGTCCAAGGATATTATGAGACTTTACATTTCTGCAAAAATATGTAGCAGATGCTATACCATTTCTTTGGAAAGGGTTCTGAGGCTATGAATGATTACTAAATAATTTTACATAGTGTATTTTTATAAGCATATCATACTTTAGTGAGCTTATTCTATAAAATACACTAGAGACTCTAAAGTAGCAACTCTTGTTATGATAATTTAGCTTTACAGTTCTTTCTTTGAGTACAAATATATCTATTTGAAGTTTCTCATAAAATAAATTTATTGGTTTTTCTCCTCGTTGATATGTATTTACTACTTTATAACATGTAAATAAAGGAAAGTTCACTCAGTCACTCTCTCTTTTTTCTTTTTTTTTTTCTTTTCTCTCTGCCTCTCTGCCAGAGTCACATACTTTAGGAAATGAAAGAGAAAACGGTTTATACACTGCTTGGTTTGTGAGTTACCAATGCTAGAAATTGGAAAAGATACTTTAGTAAGAGAAACAGACCAAGAGCATAATCTGGAAAGAAGAGATGACAAGAATGGGAGGTTCAGCAGCACAGTACTTCAAATTGATTGGCATGTCAAGGGGTGCAGGGGTTTCTGGGATACTTAGATAATTCTTAGGTGTGCATGTTGAATAGAGTTTCATTTCCTCTTGGGAAAGAGGATTCTGATGCCATATCTTCTTCTCATGGCACAAGATTTATAATAAATAAATGTTTTCTAGCACTTTCTGCTGGTTATGCTGAGCTTGTTTTTGCAGACCTTGGGCATCTTTTTAAAGGATGACCAGATTTCCCAGTGTGGCCCTCATTCTCTCTGGGTTCTGCTCTCACCTTCCCCTGCCGGCACACCTCTGCAGCAGCCTGCGGCTCGCCCACATAGGAGGTGGGCTTCTTGTGCTTGTCCTTCCTTCTGTCTGGAATGCTCCTCTGACAGATAACCACAGGGCTCACGGATGACCTCACCTTGGACATCCTCCAAAAGACAGACAGAAGCGAGGGATGGAGGGTCACATAGAAAGTGATCCTGACCAAGGGGACACCTTGGGGTGGCCCGTGCTGACAGAGGGGGCCGTCCTGCCAGGCCCTGCCACGACATTCTCAGAAGCCTTCAGTCAGCAAGTAAGAGTGTCTGGCTCTGGCTACTTAAGGCAGAGAGCATGACTCAAGACTAGCGCTCAGGTCCTGTACTACTGGTCAAGGTGGGTCTGTCCTGGCAGCAACGTGTCCATCAAAACCCAGAAAGGGACTGAGGGGATGTGATGGCCTCTCTCCTCATCCCGGGTTCCATCAGGTGCTCACACAGGGTCACCTTTTGGAACCCCCACACCCCCAACCTCTGCCTCCTTGCGCTGTGTCCCCAGCCCCACCTGGCTTTCCCTGCCCGCTGCTCATCACCACTTGACAGACACCATGGCTTCCCAATGGGGAGGTCTGAGGGCAGACCACACAGGGGCATGGACTAGAGAATTAAAGGCTGAGCAAACCCACTACCAGCGTTGCTTTTCATTTCCACCATGCACCCACCAGTCTAGGCAACACCAGTGGTGAAGCTTACTCCTCCTGGGAGACAGACCACCTCCCACCAGTCGGTCTTTCATGATACTTTCCTTTGTTCAGGTAAGTTCTCCTCACTCACTAAAGTGCCATTTCCATGAAAAGGCATTGCTTTCTGTCCATGGATACAGCAGGGTGCTCAGCACATCCCCACACATGCCCACATTCCTCCACCTGGTGTGTGACCATCCTGACTCCTCCCCACCCGACCCCATTTATGAGTGCTCTCCTGCCCCTTTCAGGGAGGTGGGAGGTTGGGAGTGTTTTTGTCTGAAAGTTATAAGGAGAAAACAGTTCTAAAAGTGGCTAGGGAGCATTTCCAGAGAGAAAACCTGTTCCTGTTGGGAGGTCTGGACCCAATTAAAGAACTCACTGGACTCGTTTACAGCAGAGAAGAAATACAGCAGGAGGAGTGGCCACCTGCAATGGGGAACAGTGAACATGGGCTTGGAGCAGCAGGAACTGAGCTCAGGGTCCCTCCCTGGACACAGAGCCTTCCTGGGGGCTCAGAGCTAAAGTCCAAGCCCATGGGGATGTTGTAAGGTTCCTCTGCAGCTCAGAGACTGAGCCCACCTTGGGATGGCTTGTGAGCCTGGGCCAGACCTAGCACCCCATTACTGTCAGAAAATAGGAAATGCGTCCTCCTTCCTTCAGGAACCGCTAACCCTAGAATTCTTGTACTAAAAGAAGTAGTGGATTCACAAGTGACTGGCACTGGACCTCAAGACCACTTCAAGGTCACAGAGAACTCAAGAATTCAATTCTGTGCTTAAAATGAAGAAAAGTGACAAGTTTTGCTTGATGAAAGAACTGGAATGGTGAACAGTGTGCACTCTCCCTCCCTTCTCTCCCCCACACCCTCCCACCTCCTTTTCCCTCCCTCCCTTCCTTTCCTTTGTGCTTTCTAATAAATATTTTTGTAAGACATTCTACCTACCATTGTCTTATTACCAGATTTATCCTCCCAATAATCTTTGACATGAAGAAAGTGAAGAATGTAAATTGTGTGATGAGGTTCCTGCAGTGACCAAGGCTTGGGAGTGGACTCAAGGTGGCTGGGCTCCAAGCTCCCTGCCCTCCTTCTCCTCTTCTGTCTGCTCTCTTCCTCCCTGGCCTCAGCCCCCACCAGCACTTAGGGCTATCCCCGCGCTAATTACTAAAGCTAGGTGAAGGAAATTTCGAATAGCGTCTAGCCAAGGGAGACGGGCAGGAGGGCGCCCCCACCTGGCCAGTCTGCCTAGGTGCCCCCTTCACGCTCTGGCCTGAGGCCTTCTAGAACCCCTCCCTCTCCTCCACCACTGCTGTACTGGAGTGCAGCTATGTACCCAGTGACACCAGTTGGTAGAACGTGCCTAGTGATTGGTAGAATTGGTGGGCGCTTGGTTTTGTCCATGGAATACAATCAAGCCTTTCTACCAGGAGATCCTGCCAACTCTAGGTAAAGAGGGATGACTGGAGATTATATTAATCATTTGACAAAAAGGAAGAATAGGAGGGGGAGGATGACCTGTGACATGTTCAGAGAGACAAGAAGCTACCCAAGGTTGCCCCTGTGTGATCTGCCTCTGCTGGGGCGAGGCCACTCCCAGTCCACATACAGAGCAGGAAGAACAAATTTGTTGCACGTCATTATTTAAGGCAATATACCTTGTACTACAGAACTACGGCCTTTTCCAAAATGATACTATTTAGAATTAAAGATATGTTCATTAGATCATCACATTTATTTTCAGTAATTAAAGATGGTAAGTTTGAACTATAGAATATGAATTAAATTTAGTCTCTTTCTTGAAATGTTGGCCTAATCAACTAAATGATTTTAGAAAATAGTAAATAAACTCTGCATATATGCCTGGTGAGAGATGCCCCACAAGCAACAGTGCATAGAAAGAAACATTACCATTTTTATTTTATTTTGTTATGGATATCATGAAATTATGATCTATGCATAAGTAGACGATAAATGAGAGAGCAAGTAATAGCTTGCTAAATATTTTCAGTAGAGAAAATGCATAAATATAAGTTCAGAAGTTAAGTCAAAATTCTACATTTTCAAGTTTGATTTAGAAATAACAATATAAAAATGTCATGCCTACCTCTGAAACATGCATACTTCTGCCCCCTGTAAATGCCTGCAAACAATGGCCAGTCCAGCAACAATAGCAGAGCCAGTTTGTTAGCAGAGGGGAGCATTGGTGCACATGTGATCTACCCTTGGCATTCAGCTTCTGCCAACCCAGCTAATTTTAAACTTCAGCCTATGTTTTCATTTTAAAATCCATACTGAAAGAGCTTTACAGATGTTATATTCAGAACTTGATGTATTCTACTTAAGCCATTATGATTTTGGACCATCATCAAAATTTTTCATGTCTTATGCAAATATTTACTGACCCATTTCAATGAGGTCAATATACAAGGTCCTTGGATTGTACAAGTGCAAAAATCTTTGGTTGTGTGTTTGGAGATCACCCTCTAACTCACTTCTGCCTCCATAATGTCTAGCAACAGAAATCAACTTCAAAATCAGTATTTCCACATGCATAGGACTTACCTTGGTCTTTCAAAATATAAATGCAAACTACTGTGTGGAAAGAACCCTTGGTCCGTGCTATAAATAATGAATCTGAGGGGGCACAGCCCAAGGCCAGTGAGGTCTCTAAGTGGGCACTGTCATATGAGGACACTATGCACCTTTCAAGAATGTTGTTGTTCAATAAAACATTCTTGCAGTTCCACTTACAGATTTGACTTGGAATCTGTTTGGTGACCAGAAAATCAGCAGTACTTCCTTGAGCACACAGGGATAGTATAGTTGATTAGGGGTACTGTTGTTTTTTCCTAGAAATTAGAAGAATAATTTCTGTGAAGCAAAAAGGAATAAGACCTTATTTTTGCTAACAGATTTTCCTGGTTCTCAATTAATATCAAATAAGCACACCTTGTATTTCTACCTTGGTTGGGACCAGCGCAACCAAACTCTCGGGTCTGGCGAGGGGTGAAGGGGGATTAGAAAATAAAGATTCAGACACAGACCTTGAAGATTAAGCTGGGATCAGGTGGAGCCTGCTCTCTGATGGACATGCAAGTCTAAAGAGTTATGCCAGCAATCTTTATTTATATACATCTCATTATCAGGTTGCAGACTATGCAACCATTATTCTTTGTATTCAGGAAAGTTACAGAAACCAAGACATCTATGTAGCTTTTCCACAGTTGCAATCCGCAGTTGCAAAGTGCAATGTTAGGAGCTTTGTGTAGCTCTCAAGAAAGTCCATAGCTTAAAGTTAATGAAAGGCAGGCAGAAGCCGGAGAAGCAGAGCTGGTGAAACACTGTGGTTGTCTGACATAAGAATTCCTTCCTTCCCAGGAGCTGTGTGCCTGAGATCAAGGTCAGAGCTGATAGGACTCTTGCACAGAGCCTCCTCATGCAGGGCATCGCCACAGCAGCTAGGCATCCCGTGCCCTTGCACAGAAACATTCCCAGGAACCAGGCATGCCACAGCAATGAGGGCATCAGAGACCCTTGATCTCAGTCACTACTCTCCTATCCTCTGTCACCGCTCTCCACATACCTTTCCATGTTTAAGTGCAACTGCAAAGATATCATGAAAAATAATTCTGAGTATTAAGCTGAAAGACTTGATATGAAACTAATGGTAGTTCTGAGAGCTATGGCATTAAACATGTGCAACTATCACAATGTCCAGATTGTTTAAGGACAGGGGGTGACGACAGCTGCCTGGATGCTGGGCTTGCACCTCTTGCCAGTCTACAACCCCAGA
Source organism: Glaucomys volans (assembly GCA_020662805.1). NCBI lineage: Eukaryota > Metazoa > Chordata > Mammalia > Rodentia > Sciuridae > Glaucomys > Glaucomys volans. The sequence goes on from JAJEJO010004830.1 coordinate 567,045, forward strand.
CCCCAGAATGTTGAAGGGCAAATTAATTAAAGGTGTAACTCCAGGGGCAAATACTAAACAAACTAGTGCCTTTTGTGTCTTATTTACTTTTTCTAGTTATCTTATTTTGCTTGGCTCTTTTCTCCTATTTTCAACATTATCAAAATGCTAGTAATTGATTGTTCTAATTAAATACTTTATAACAAAGGGAAAATAATTATATGTTAAAAGCTTAAGCTTACCTTCCAGTTTTATTCCAGAGGAATCCCCATATTCAGCAATTTGATTTGTTAGATTCACTTGACTTTTGGAGGCTAGAAATATTTTCCTAGATTTTGGAAGCTTTCTTCTACAACCCTGCATGTGGGTGCCACTTTGGGGCCACAATCCGACCTGCCCACAGCCCTTGCTGCTGGGTTTCTTACCAATCATCAAGGCTGACCTGTGGGCCACAAAGGTGCAGAGTCACCTTTCACAAGCCGGCGTGGCACCCTGCCACTCTTGTTCCTCCTGACCTAGTTCTGAATATATCTTTGACCTTTAAAATATTGCAGATAACTGCTTTTTCTTTTCCAGGTAGAATAGCATTTAAATGCTCTGCTCTTGAGTTCAACTGTAAGGTCCCCTTTTCACTTTTAAGGGCAGTTGATATTTTAATAGCTTGCTTTTCTTTTATTACTTTGTTTTAAACCTGCTCATCCATTGTGACTTGTTCTTGTTTCAACTTGAGTTTCTCTTCTCATTTTTTAATAGTTTTTATTATGGATTGAACAATCTTTCCATTTAACGAATTATGGCTAAATAAATAGAGGATTGAGAATTAATATTCACTAACTACCTGCTTCATGAATTCCATTCTTTACATTTCATACATATTATATTCTTCTATACCACTGATTTCATTTGCTTGAGTCTATAAACATTTAATGCATTGTTCTGTACTTAGTGTAATAGACACCTAGTGTTTAAACTGTTTGAATCAATGAAAGATGGGTCTACACGTATTCAAGTTTTAAGCTGATGAGTACTCTTTGAATGCGGCTGCAAATGTGAGTGTTATTTTAAGTGCATTTTGACTCAAAGCTGTAAATGGGAAAAATAACAATATTTTCTCATCTTCCTTAGAATAACATGAACAATAAATCAGTGGAGAGAAATTAGTTAGAGTGAAAGCCTTGGCCATTAGATGGATCTTGAAAAATGTGTTACCATTTTTACAGGAAATAATTAGTGATGTTCAGGAAAAAATATAATTCAAATAGCATGAGACACACAATGAAAAATCTGCAGTGTTGCAGTGGTTGTCCTTCCTGGCTCTCCTCGGATGGGAACGGGCCTTTGGGCACCAGGCAGTCGGAGCCAGGACAATTATCTACCGGGTCTTTTCTTCTCTAGTCTAAATAAGTTTGTTTGGCGTTTAACATTGGATCCTTTTTCTGGGGGCTGTACTTTACCCTCTCTTTAGGCACAGAATCAGCAAGTCCCTGGCCTGCAGCCTGGGCCTAGGTTGAACACTGAATATCTTCTGTTTCTCAGCTATTAGGAAGTTCCTCTTGGAATTCACCATTCCAATTTTTTCAGGCTTTCTTTGTGCACTGTTTTCTAGGACAGTCGTAGCAAAGTGCCACAAACGGGATCACTCAGAACAATAAAAATTTAGTCCCTCCTAGTTCAGGAGACAAGAAGTCCACAATCAAGATGGATCTCTTGCAGCCTCTGATAACTCAAGCCATTGTCTGCTGGGACTGTGTGTTCCTGTCTCTCCTGTCTTCTTATGACCCTCTTCCCTTTATGTCTGTCTCCTTTCATTTCATATGACAGCAGACAGATTGCACTAGGGCCCACCTTCCGGACCTCATCTTAACTTGATGACATCTGCCGAGACCCCGTTTCCAAATCCAGCACTCCAAATCCACTAGGGGTTAGGAGGTCAACACATCTCTTGGAGGACACAGTGCAACCCATAATAGCAGGTACTTCTGATTATTTTATCTCTAGCGAGAGTTTAATAATAAATGAATAAATGGACTGTATTTGATTAGCAGTAATTTGATTTAAACTCTAATATGCTTGTATTACCTTATTATATTCATGAGGATGAGTGCATTCATTGAGTCAGACAATATTTGTCGATCAATAGTAAGCAAGTGATTGATGACTAATCTGAGCTGAGCTGGACAGTGAGGAGCAGAAATTTCACTTAAATAGAAGCCTTCATTTAAAGGAGCTTACATTACAATAACAGAAATTAAACAGCTCTGAAAGGCCACCAGTTTAAACTAGAAAATAAATAGTGTCCTAAATGATTCAGGGATAAGGTTCCAAGAGGAAGGAGTGATCTATGTAAGGAAACTTGATGAGAATGGTCATGGTCAACAGAGAGGGGGTTCCTCTCCCTCACCAAATGGTTAGCTCTGGGAAGAACTTCCTGGCCCTACATCAGCATCTAAATTCTAGATTTGTCCATGACTTGAAGGTGCACCACCCAAGTAGTCACCAGAGACCAGGGCTTTTTTGTAAACTGTTTACTTCCATGATGAGATAAATAGAGTAACCGAAAACAAACATTTTTTGAGAGTTTTAAAGGAACTTTGATAATTCTGCATATATTGAAAGTCTTAATTTTTTTTTTAAATTGTGAGTTGGTATTTTGTACGTGATTTTTCCATTGTTTTCTATTAATTTACTTTTATTATAGGTGCAGAAGTATTGCTCCAGGATGTGTTGAAATCTTAAAATAGAAACCAATTCTTCATCTTGGATATTTGAAATGCTCTGAAATCAGCCTTTCCTCTTTCCTTGGGAGAATGTCCACCTTGAAACACAGCCCTCCAGGGCCTCAGGCCGAATCCTTCTCACGACCCATCCCACAAGGTCGTAGCTGGAGAGCTCAGGTGACAAGTAAGAAATCTAATTCTTTTTCTTCATATCCAAACTTGTCCAGACTGTTTACAAAGGCATCTCAGATATAAAGATAATCAGTTGTTTAAAAAGAGAAGAAAAAAGAACAGATCTCATCTTTCTGGGGTCTTGTATGCCCAGCAGCCAGGCACACCCGGGGAACACGGATGAACTTCCAAAGTGGTTTCACTGTCACCGTCCACGTCCCAGCCATAGGCCTTGAGCACATCTGCACCCAGCCTTTAAGTATTTCCACCTGCCCAACAGAGAGAAGCTTTTTAATAAAAGCGATATGTTATTTGCCATATGAAAAATTTTTAGAGCACAACAAATTCTTTGTACATGGAAGGAATAGTTTTACTAAAGACATAACTTTTTTTCCTTTTTTTGAGGAAAATTGCAATAAGTAGAATGTCAAGTTAAATATTAGGCAAAAACAAAAACACGAGCCTTTCTCTTAAAGATTTTTGGGTTACGACATAGTGGAGGATCTCCACAAGGTAACCATTTGCTCTGATTTTTTTGTTTTGTTTTGTTTCTTACTCCATTTCTAGTTAACCTAGTTTTCTTAATGAACAGGCTTTTATGCTAGTCATTTTGGGAAAAGTCAGTCAACAAGGTTCACCAAAATAATGTAATCAATAAAAAATTCTGGCTGAGAGTACATGAAAATATTCTTTTCTTCCTAGTATTGGAATTTTTCTTTATTCTTGATTGATGTTTGAGCTGTTTCCTCTGACATTTGGCTTTCTCCTACACACGTTTAAGGTGAAAATCTCTTTTTTCTAGGAAGCCCAATAAAAACTCACTTACTTTAGGCATGACCATCTGGGCATCTCCTTGTTTTGGCACTTTTCTCTATAATAAAAAACCAAAGGGTAAAAGGGACATGCTTCATGTCAACACCTCTATGTGCCCGTGACTCCAGCCCAGGAAAGCTGAGCACAGACAGGCATCTTCCACAGAAACCGTGTTTGAAGTTTCTTGCTAGAGACCAGACAAGGACTACGAAGGTCAAGGCGACAGAGCAGGAAGAGCCCTGCCCAGAAAGCCACACCAGAACAGAGAAGCTCCAGCTCCGCAGACAGAATAAGAGTTCTGGGAGCCACTGGGCAGCCTGTTTGTGTGATGGTCATGCTTATTTGAGTCCTAAGGATAATTATGAAGATGCAGAAGTTAGAAGCCAGTAGTCCCAGTGAGCAATGGTTTACAAATGTTTCAAATTCAGGTCATGTTTTCCTAAAGAGAATTTGCCTATGAATCAAGTCTCCAAGGACAGTTTTATTATTCACAGCAGGAAAATTTAAGACCAAACTAATTTCCCAACACGGCAACAAAAGTTTACAGCAAAGGAGGTGGCCCCGTGTTACATGTTAAAAAAAAAAAATCCCCAACTTATTCTTGGAAGCACAGGTTTACACAGCTTAAGGGGTCCCTGTCAATCAACTTTGTGTCACTGCTCATTGTTTTAGAGGTCACCTAGGACATTGTTTGAACTTAGATGTTACCTGTCAAATTGTTGATTCTTAACATTACAGACCCTAAGTTGAATACCCACAGAAAGAATTAAATGAACAAGATGGTGTTAAAAAGGAGGCACATTGCCCATGGCCCCCTCGAATTCCAAAGGTCAAAAAGAACTCAAAAAGAACTATCCCCTGCGACTTCATTCCATTTCACTTCTTAGAGTTTGTATCTGGGAAAAAATATGAAATCCAAAGACACAACATTAAATATAGAAGATACAAATACACAAATCAGTAGATATTATTTAAAGGCACTATAAGTCTTATAAACTTAGATATTTTACATTTGAAATCAAGAAATATGTGCATTTAAACTAAACTAAGATATATGTTATATATTATGCTATATATTTATAATATTACACATATTGTTATGCATTAAATTTTATATATTTTATAAATATATACATTAAAATATATGGACTTCATAAAATGTAAAAATTTATACTTCATGAATATAAATAAATATATATGTGCATACATATTCATAGTAACATTTCTCTTAGATGATTTTTATAAGTATGTCTGGATACCATGTTATTTGATTATGGTTGAATAACTATTATTTTAGAGATTTAAAAGCCTGCTTTATCAGGGAAGTGAGCCAAGTTATTTATTCTAAAGAACCTGATCCATTAATTAAAATCATAGTCTAATATATATCCAATTAGTAGAATTCACTTAAATTTTACATTAAAAGATAATTGAAATTCTTGCCAAAATATTTATTATCATTAACTCGACAAGTATAGTTTTATTAATGTTAATTGATCCATTCATTCATTAAGCTTTCTCTAAAGCTTATCATGGATCAAATGCAATGCTTGCTATCAAGGGTGGAGAGCTCCAGAGGCTTGTTCTCTACCCTTCTGGAGTTATAGATGCAAACTGTGGTAAGTTTGCTAATAGAGATCTTGTTGGCTACTTTCATGTGTCAGTGTGACTGAGCTAAGGGGTGCCCAGATATTTCACCATGTTTCCTCATGTGTTCAGCAGGGTGTTTCCAGGTGGGGTTAACATTTGAATGCATAGATGGAGTAAGGGAGATTGATCTTCCTAATGCGGGTGGATTTTATTTGATCAGTTGCAGGCCTGGCAAGGGCAATGGCTGACTGTCCCCTGAACAGAGTGGAATCACTCCTGAAGAACTGCATCATCTTTATCTTGTCTTTGGACCAAACTAAAACAGCAGCTGATCCTGGATCTGCAGACTTCCAGGCTCTAGGCTGGAACTTTGTTGCCAGCTCTCCTGGGGCTCCCATGCACCCACCTACCTGTAGATCTTTGGTCATTCCATCCGCTGCTCTGCACAATAGATCTCACCTCTCTTTCTTTCTTTCTCTCATCCTTTTTTTTCTCTCTTCCTCTGTCTGTGCACATGGACACACACACACGCACACACACAAACACACACATATCATATTCTTTCTGTTTATCTGCAGAACCCTGGTCGATGGAGAGGTTTTCACATAATATTATAAGAAAATGGAGAAAAATCATGTAATTGATTAGTCTTGGAATAATATAGACAGTTTCTTAATGAAATTAAAGCCTGATAGGAATCTTAATTTAAATATTTCAAGATATATGCAAACTACAGTCTCCATCAAATAATATAGTCCACTTCAATATGGTTCAAAGTGTTTTAACATCAGAAATTTCTTTCAAATATAATTTTATTAAAAACACTATGGAAGGAAACAGATGCACCTCAGCTGTTCTTGATATAGAAATTCTGACTGGAAACCCAGGATATCCACAAATTCCACTGTCTCTTCTCTGTCGGGCTGCTAAAGTCTTTACAGTGGTTCACAGGCTAAAATTCATGACTCAGTTTCATAAGGGAAAGAAGGGAGTTCCCACAATTTTTACCTGATTAAATATCATTATAAGATTTCACCCATCTTACTTTACAGGAAATTATAAACCCAATGATTTACACAATAACAATTTTTATGAGGAGCATTTTCAAGTATAATTATTCCACTTGTGTTTATTGCTATATCTATTCCATCTGTGACAGAACAATTAGATAAAGCAATTAATCACCCTGCTTTTCTCTAGATTGAGAGCAAGGAATGAAAGGTATTTGCCCATCACAAGGGAGATAAGCAGGAGTTTTTATCTAGAAGCCTTTTGTTTTTCTTGTCTAGGAGGTGAATCAAGTGGTACTGCTTTTGAAAAACTGGGCTCGGGGAGGAAGGAGACAGAGTTGTATATTAGGTAGGGTTTGAGGGGTTAGAGAGAGGGGAGTGTTCCCAGTGCAGTAGGGTGATATTTCACATCACTCGGAAACGTGTAAAATTCAATGAATAGGAATGCAGACAGTCACTTGAAGGAAAAATAACACTTTGGAAATTTATTCCACATCTTCCATGAAAATGAATCCAGATGAGTCAAGGATGGAAATTTTGAGGGGGTTGGATGGAAAATTATGAAAGAAAACATGAGAGGTAGATAGATTCTATTTTACAATTTTGTGCTCAGCACAACATTCTAAGTGTCAAATAAAACACAGATGACATAAAAGTAAAGCACTGGTAAACTTCAATACATACTGATTTAAGATTCTTAGCATAAGATTTCACAAGGTGAAGGACTTCTGTTAATTTGGGGAAAATATTTTTCAGATTAAAGGATAAACAATAGCAAAACCTCCTCATTATAATAAATACTCTCGGGGCTGGGGATGTAGCTAAGTTGGTAGAGTGCCTGCTTCGCAAGCACAAGACCCTGGGTTCAATCTCCAGCACCGCAAAAAAAAAAAAAAATGTATATATATATATATATATATATATATATATATATACATATATATAATAATAACTTTTTAAATGAAAAGTGGAAAGAAAGTTTATTAAGTTCCACAAAGCTGTGAGGAACATGAACAGGGAAGAAAATACAAAATGTTCTTAAAAACTGACAGTGCTACTGAAAATATACCTTTTCATGATCACTGTGAAAGGTCTCTGGCAATAAATATCCAAGTGTGCCTGGGCAACCATTCTCCTGGGCATTTATTCCACAGCTTTGCTCCATGTTGTATGTGGAAGGACATCCGTAACAGCTAGTGGATGTTATGTTAAACCACCTACCTACTACCGATATGAGCAGGTTCAGTAAGTCGTAATATGTGCACTACAACATGGAAATATAAAGCTTTATGGAGAACATGTATCACATCACATTCTTCATTTGTGTTGGAAAACAAAATTTAGACATAGTAATTGGAAGCGCATAGAAAGCATTGGGAAAGACATACAAAAACAGTGCATACATCCAGGAAGGAGAGGTAGCTAGCAGGGCAGGAGAAAGGAAAAAAATATTCACATTGCTTCTTTCTCTGCTTTTCAAACTCTCATGCTATACATGTATAGCATGTATAGTTTATACATGTATAAACTATTTGATAGTAAATAAATGAAACACTTAACATCCCCAATTAGTTTAAAAACAATCAACATCAAAATCAATCTTAATAATGTATAGGTCAAAGAATAATATCATGAAACTATGAAATATTTAGATGAAATGATAGTAAAGCAGTACAGATTTAGACATAAAGATATAGATATAGATGCAGTGGGGTCACATAGAGGTACAGCTAGACTTCAATTAAAATTATAGTTTTAGTGGTTGTATTTTGCAAAAGGAAACAATGAAATGTTACATTGACACTAGACTGAAGAGGAAGGAAAAAATCATAGTGAACAAACATAATGAAGAATAAAATTTGAAATGAAAAATATGCATGTAGTCAAACACATAACAATCAACAAAAACCACCCACACAACAAAAAGCAACTTGACAAAAGAAAATCAAGCAAAATAGACACAGAAGGGGAAAAATAATAAGAGATTTTAAACAATGATTGTGACCTGAGATCCTCTGAGAATAGCTGGACCACTGGGTTTTCAATGCCCATGTCAGCCTACATTAAATGTGCAAGGAGCTAGAAACCTACGTGAGCTATAGGAAACTTAACCTAAAAGCAAACAAACAAAGCAAAACAAAACGCTGTGGGAGTGCGAATCAAAGTAAAGAAATTCATTTGTAAATGAGTTTCTCAAGAGGAATGAGAGGTGTGGAGTTTTAGGCATGTTTCCCAATAGTCAAGGGCACAGGGATAACAACAGTCTTATGCAAAAACCTCTTAAAAATGAAAAAAAAGTGAAAAGATTACCCATCTTATGTCACAGGCTTTCACATGAAGAGGAGCAAAAGCTGGAACCAAAACTAGCTGCATTGAATTAAGCAGTGCATTTTTTTAAATGCTGCCTAACCTAGTAGTCATAACCCAAAATTAGAGTGTTGTTTCACTCGAGAAATTTGAATAACATAATGTATGCCATTAATAGGTAGAAAGGAAAAAGTCATCATCTTAATTTATGCAAATGTTTTATAAAATTAAAATATTCACTATAAAAACACTTAGCTGAAGAGAACGAGACAAGACGGTTATTAACCTGATAAAGGTATTGGCTAAAGTGAATGTAAATTGTGACAGCTTTGATACATTTTTTTACATTTAGGAAAAGAGCTGGAATGTCTGGTAATATCAATGCTGTTCTGCACTAGAGCAGACCCCTGGTCAATGGTTTAGTTACAAAGAGTACAAGAAGTTTGAACTAATATGACAAAATAACCATTAGGTCATACGATTGTCCAAATCAATACTCAAAGAATAAGTTCATTAGACAATTCAGTTTACTAGACCAGAACTACATTGTAAAATAACAGAAACCTATAGTAATAGCAACTGAAAAAAATGTGGAGTAGCAAAAGAAGTCCATTCCAAAAGAAGCAGCAGCCACAAAATTATCAGGAAATTAAACCTACTCAAATGTATAATAACTTTGTTATAAATTCACAAAATCTTGAAGGGCATTCGAACGATAAATGCAAACATAAACACATTCTGAAATATATCAGGGATAGTTTGTTGAGAACATAAATACTCCAAAAAATGCGCATATCACATACACAGGTCCCACAGGGAATGGAGACAAAGAAGTTCAGGTTGACATTTCTGGGGGTGTGGGTACAGGTAGAGCCCTAAAGTTTACCACATGGCTTGAAGTTGGACATCCACAGTCGATGAAATTTTCCTTTGCTCTTCCATCTGAAGGAGATGACACTGCAGTGTGTGGAGGGGACAACCCCAATCCAGGACCTGGTAAGACTGTCTTTGAAGTCACTGCTACTGAGCTTGGCTCAGTGGATGCCCTGAAGTCACGTGCTGATGGAAGACCTATTTCCTCAATGCTAAACACCAGAGCTTCTGCATGAACGAGAAGGACACGTTATTGACATAAATAAAAACAATTTGCAAGCCCTGTATGCAGGAAAAACCAAACACCGGGCACAGGGTGGCAGCAGATCTGGGGAACTCCACTGGGGGAGCCTGGTTGCAGGTGCTGCCTTTACTTGAGACCTCAGGCCTTTCTGGAACCAAATGGCAATGCTTGTGAGTAGTTGATGACAGATGAGAAATGACCCTAATGCTGCTTTTCAGAGTTATTGTATTCCTTGAACTGAAGGGCAGAATTCATGAACATCACCCTGGGCTACCAGGACACATGACAACCCATAGATAGGGTGGCGGAAACCACTGGAATGCATTTCTCCCAGTTCGGGGCTGGAGTGTTGGTTGGGTGTTGGTAAGGGCTGACTTCCTGGCTTGTGATCACCTGTCCACTTCCACCTCAGTGCCTGTACACTGTGAGAGGGACAGTGAACTCCCTGGTGACTTATCATAAAGGCACTAGTCCCTCACTGGGGCCTTCTGACCTCACATAACCCTAATTCCCTCCCAAAGACCCATCTCCAAATACCTTCACATTGGGGGTCAGGACTTCAACATATGAATTTGGGGGTGACACAAACACTCATTTCACAGCATGGAAGTTGTTTCTTTAAACATACAATTGGCTGAAGCACCTGTGTCTTGTATGCAAAAGATTATCAGTGTATTGGAAGCTTAAATTAAAATTGCTCTTCTAAAATTTTCATGTAAGAACACACTTTTATTACAATAAATACATCATATAGCGTCAACTCATTGACATCTTCTAAAACCTCAGTGAGTGTTGTTTAAAGACAAAACCCACTAACCCAGCCCTTCCTGGTCAATAGCAGGTAGTTCTGTCAAAATCCTCCTTATTGCTATATTCACCTTTAGCTGAGCATGTTAGAATCCCAGGCTCCTTAGTTTATTCCAGAACTATTCTTGTGTTCCTGTTTCCATGTACTTAGAAAACATGACGTTTCATTTAAAAAGATTCCTAAATAAGAAAACTTGCACACACACACACTCAGGGCTTCTCTCTGAGTAAGTAGATCACCATGTGCGACCCGCCAGGCTACAGCTCTGATGTAGAGCTCGTCCACCGCATCCTGACCAGGTGTGACCCAGAAGCAGTCATTCACCCATGCAATCTCCTATTTCAATTTACAGATGAAAATGAAATCAGCCTTGCAAATTTAAACATATAAGAAGTCTTCTTCTACACAAATATGTTCTTTTTCCTTTTTTATAGCCAGCTGAAAGATGGAGAACTCCACGTGCATTGGAGTCCTCCTCTCCTCCCGGCCCTTCCTAGCAGTCCAAGATATTTGTGTTGACAGCTTGCACAGCGGGGCTTGTTTTACGGTAATACTCTAGCAGTCATATTGCTCCAGGATGAGTCATCTCCACTTTTTATTCATTCCCTGGCTGCATTTGAAATTTGAATTTTGTCTTTCTGCCCTCCAAAGGCAATGGATTGGGGGCCAGCCTGTTAGATAATGGAGCACAGCCTGCTAGTCTTTGATAAAAGACTATAATCCTCGAGAACAAGGTGTCAGACTGCTTTTTTATTCCTTCGTTTTTAATCTGATGAAGAATGGCTCCACACACTTAACTGATCAGAGTGTATAAACGTGCTTTTGGAATCATATTGCCTGAGTGATAAATACTGCAATATAACCCATATTTTTCAGACATGCCGCAATGAAGTCCATTTTCCCCTTTCCTATAATTTTGTTCACTCTGATAGTCAGATGCTCTCCTCCCTGCCATCCATCCTTTCCTATTGACAGAGAGAATAGAGATCCATCAGGTGTGAGTCTGCTGAAAGCTGGCTGTTGATGCTACGTGCGGTTGGCCCTCCACCTCCTTTTGAAACTCAGTGCTTCAGTACCAGTATTTAGAAAACACACATCAAGTTTAACAAGAGAAAAGGAAAATGAACACCCCTGAGGTGTGGCACCACATAAAATCCCTAATCTGAATGCCACAGCCCAGTGCTTTATTTATCCAGAGCCTCTCTGGTCTCCTCTTTGGGTTTGTGGACTGGATTGCAGGAAGCATTTAGGATCTCTCTTTTCCACTGGAAGCAGAATGGAGGCAGATGAGGGGAAGGTTCCTTTCCCACTGGCTTCCATCTTAGCCCTGCTCCAATCTGCCCTTCGTAAAGCACCTCAAAACCTGGAATAGGTTCCAGTTTCCTTTTTCCACACCAGCTACGTGAGTTTGAAGAGCACTTTTGCATCTGCTATGTCCAGACATAAAGGTTGTTCCCTTCACAGAAGGATCAACGGTGCCTCTCTGGATTAGATAGCTCTGTGTGGGCTTCATCTCTGCTAGAGAATTTCCACCCTAGAGGAAGAGAGGACAGTAGAGCTGGTGTGATATTTCAGCAATACAGAAAGCAGAGATTCTCTAGGGTAGCCCATGACCCTACAAAGAGTAGTCATGCAATTCTTGGTTCCAGTTCATTGGTTTCCCTCTAAAATGAAGCTGGAAAGGAAAGTTGAGCCAGGCCCTGTGAGCTGTGCTTATGGTAACCACTGCCCTGTGGTTCAGGGATGATGTGTGACAAGCACTCAAATAGGTTTCCTCCTTCTTCAAATTCAATTTTTCTAAAAATCATGACCTCAATTAATTCCTCCATACTGAAGTCTCATGCCAGGAGCATTCTGCTTGCCAGTGGGAAGCTCTTCCTAATAATTTGCATCACTCCTATGTATCAATGATCAGAAATGCTGGTGGGTCAGCATGTACATCTTTTCGTTAATATTGACAAAGCCTGAATCATTCTCGCTGCTGCATGGAGAACTGAATGTTGGTAATGAAATAGAAGCACAGAGGCTAAGCCAGGAATGGGGTCGTAATCCAGTGAGACCGTTAGGTTGGTTGGTGATGGCTTGGATTGTGGTAGGAACAGAGGAAAGGCAAGAGAAGAATGGATTTCAGGTCTATTGGGAAGGTTACATCATGGTCTTGGCTAATGAATGATCAGCATCTCTGTGTTTGCTTGAAGGAAGGGAAATCTGATGGGTGCTTCATGTGGTTTCAGCTTCTGTAACTCAGCAAGTGGCAACATCATTTGCTGAAATGAAGAAGGCTGGGGACAGGAAGGCTTGAAGAGTGTGTGCAGGGCTTCTGGCCATTCGTAACTCTTAGCTGGTGGGTCTTCGGCTGTCTGAGATTGTGCACTATGGAACCGGAAGGGTCATGCTGCCGCTAGGATGAAGCTCCTGAGATTTTTGGTGAAACTGAGTCATGAAGCAGTAACCACTGAATTGAAGACTGGAACACAGGGTCCAGGGAGCAACTACAGCTGTAGATGTCAGCTGGAATACACATCTTCAAGCTGTGAAAATGACCCTGAATAACAGAGATTCTGTATAGCTGGAAACATTGAGTATTGGGGGAATTAACATTCGACAGTTTATTCTGCCAGACAGCTTACTTCTGGATATGCCAATCATGATGTTGAAGCTAAGATGAAATCTAAGGAAAGGGCCGCTGTTGCAGGAAGAGGCTGAGGCCGAGGTAGAGGAAGAGGACATGGCCTTGGAATAGGAAGAGGGGGCCATAGGTGATAATGAGTCTCATGATCACTGTCTGAAAGTGACAAATGACTTGGGATATTTTTTGTACAGGTTTTATTTGTTTGCCAGTTTTTAATAAATATAAGTGTGGGAAAATTGTGTGCTTTGAAGGTGGACTCAAATTTCCAAGTAAAGTCATCGGGAGAACTTTGGACTCATGAGCTTGGTGCATACCGGATGGATAGACGGACTCCAGGCACCACCAGACAAGAGGCAGGGCCTATAGTCATGGGTGGTGAGTGGGGAGGTGTGGAGAGGAGGAATCCAGCTCTCCTAATTCTCTCTTCTTACGTCCTTGTTTTCAGAGAGGTTGGGGATGCTGGGGAAACAAAGGTCACTTTCACGCTCCAACGGGTCATCTGCATGTATGTTGAGTGCTAACGGGTGTGCAAAATACACCACGTGCACATGGAGCTGGTTCCAGCGGGGTCAGTGTGTGGGACAGCTGTCCGTCCATGAGTGCTGCTTCAGGCATGCCTTCTTCACTGGAGGCCTGGGGAATCTTCCCATTGAAATTATTTCAGCACCTCTGGAAATAGCCCTCCCAAGCCCCATCTCTTTGCCGCTTCTGGGAACATTCAGAGCACCCGAGGGTACCGTAGCATCATTCTCACACCCACACAATGTGGAAGCAGCCAAGCTACCAATTAAATGTGACAAACAGCAGTTTATAATCTAAGCTCCAATTACTCTATTATAAAATCTCACTCTGAAACGAAACCTGTGTGCTTAGAATCAAATAGACATTGTAAAGTCTAGGACTGAATTTTCATGACCAGCTGTGGGAAGTGATTGCTACCCAGGGCGGGGGGCAGAATGTGAGGTGAATAGAAGGAAAGACATCCCGATTTCTGAGTCGTGAGGGACCTATTTTGCCTGAACAACTTCCCACTGACGACCCCTGCAGATAATTGCTTGACATGACGCTGCAAGGTCAAACTCATCCACAGAGGGACTTTCAGAGCAAGGACACCTGTGTTCAAATCTCAGCTTGGCCAAACATTGGGAGCTTGTGCTGAGACAACATCCCCTCTCTCTCCTTCCAATTGCTCAGCTTTCTAATGGTAAAAACTCAACCTGAGTCCCTGATAGACTCTGCCCGTGGAAAGCCAGCTGCTCAAACCAGCCCAGGAGTGTAGCCTCACGCTCACCAGTCCCAAACAAGCCAGAGTCCCACCATTTCTCCAAGACATAACTACAGTCCACTCTGCCTCTGTCCTTTCTGTTCCTCTTTTTTTCTCACTCGGGTAGAATGAAATAGATAATTGTAAACTTCAGCCAAGTTTCCAGTCTAAGAAGACCAAACCAAAGAGAATCATGTGCTGAAGCTATTGGTGGTTTACATGGAGATTTCTCTCCATGCAGTTTCTTTCTGTGTAAAAACTATGGCTTCCTTAGCACTCGGGGTGTGCCAGGCTGTTCTCAGTGCTGGGGAAACTTCATTTCATTTGGTTCCCCAGCTCTGCCATTCGTTTGTGGGGTTTTCACCTTCATTTCACCAATGAGCAAACAAGAGAGAAAGAGAGAGAGAGAGAGAGAGAATGAGAGAGAGAGATGAAGTGATTACTGGAGTCATGGTAGCTGGGATTCGAACCCTGGCAGCTGGGCTCTGACATTCCTGCTCCTGTCACCCCGATGTGTCACTTCTAACTGAAAGCAAGACACGCTGAGGTCTCATAGTCAGTACTTCTTACACTTGGTGAAAAACACAAGGAAGTCTGTCTGAGCTGAGGTCTTCTGTGCTCTTCCTCAGCTATCCCTACCTCTATCCCTAGCCAGGGCCAAGCCCAGAGTCCATCATGATTCTAATTAGCATACTAATTAGCATATTGGTGATACCAAGGGAATGAAGCAGGAAGGTGGGCCACCCATTGGCAGGCAGGATGAGGGCCTTGAGAAGGGCAGGAGGAGGGGAGGGGGACATCAGGTCTGGAGAGCATCCTGCCACAGCCCCTGACAGCTTCCACCTCAACAGCTCCTCCTTAGTTACTCGACCCCTACCCCTGGCAAGGGCCAACCACAGAACCTTCCCTAAAGCACTTCCTCTTGTGCTGAAAAACCCTCACCCCCACCTGATGCTACTAAAGTCTCAAAAACTGCTCTCCCCATATCTGTTGAAGAAGACAAAATGGAGAGAGTTGATTGGCCCCTTTCTGAATCCTACCTCCCACCTGTCACCTATAAGGACAGATCAAGCCCATGAAAACCCCTGGACAGCAGGGCATCCTTCTCCCGGGACCCTCCCTTTCGGGAGCTCGGCTTTCTTTCTGTCACTCTAACACATCCTCTTCCTTTACTCTCACCCTGCGTTGGTGGATTTCATTCTCCAATCACAAGGCAAAGGACCCAACATCCGTGCTCTGGGTTACAGCGGGAAGTGCAAAACCCTCATTTTAGAAGTTATCCTTTGCCGAGCTGACCAGGTTTTAGCATTAATATTTGTTAAGTTCTCACAGTTGCTCTGGGCTCTTCCTTTGGTAGAATGTTCTGAGCAGGGAGGATGGAGTCTTGCTAGGGAGGGCACATGTGGGAAAGGCGACTTAGGTACCCTGAACCGTGGGGTTCAAGAAGCCACTCCTATGCATCAGCACAACTAACTCAGTTACCTGGACTCCAGCACATTCCTGACAACCTGCGTTTGAGAATTTGGAAAGTAGCTGTGTGCTGGAGCACAACCAGGGAGGCTGCCTTCCAGTACCTTGTGTGGTCCATATTCATTTTCAAATCCCAGCTATTGTCCCCTAAGGATTTGGGGAAACCAGCAATTAACTCTTTCCTACCCACCCCCGCCAACACACTCACTCACAGGAGTCAGCTTGTGCCTCTGATTCACCCCACCTCCACCTCGGGATTCCAAGGCACTGTAGGAGCAAGTCCCCACCAGAGCCATGCAGATATCCCCAGCCCAGCCCTCCCCACACGCAGCCCCAGATTCCCAGCACCTGCTCCTCACTGAGGCTGAAGTTCTGGCCCGCCTCCTATTTCAATTTATAACTAAAAAACAGTCCACCTCTTAAAATAAGATGTTATCTCATCAAATGAGTTAGCAGTAATGCCTCCAAGCAAAAGCTACGCTAACCTGTGTGTACCAAAGAGGGGGATCAAAACACTTGAAGGACAAATGTTGTTGCCCCTCAACATCTCCTGTTTACTCCCTCAAGCAAGGCACTCTGGGTATTATCTCATTTAATCCTCACAAGAACAGGCAGAATCAGGTAGAAGTATTCTCACCGCATAAGAAGTGAGAAAAGAGAGGGTCAGTGAGGTTGAACAGTGCAGATGACAAGTGGGGAAAGCGAGATTCGAAGCCAGGCTGGTTAAATCCGAGACTGCCCCTGCCCAGAAGCCCCACTTCCCCAGCAGTCTCTGTCGATCTGCACACTCACCTTGGAGACAGAGACTCTTTGCATCTACAGCACTTTTTAAAGGAAGGCAGCACTGCAGAGAGGCGATCCATGACATCTATTCATCTTCGATTACTTTGCACCCAGGGATAGAAGAAGCCTTCAGAAACCCAGATGGGAAAATCTCTGGGACCCATCTCACTAGCACAATGCGATCTCAAGGTGTGCAAGACCCTCCCAAGGTTGAGAGTTGCATCATGTCTGCTTTGATGTGTGTCCATAAATAGGTATTTTTCAGGGACCACTTCAGAGACCACAGGATGAAGGATTAAGGGAGTGAATCACTTTCCTCTTAGCTCATTTAAGTTTTCTCTTTAAGTTTTCTTTTAAGTTTTATTATTTTTTAGTTGTAGATGGACACAGTACCTTTACTTTATGTATTTATTTTTATGTGGTGCTGAGAATCGAACCCAGGGTCTCACATGTGCTAGGCAAGCGCTCTACCACTGAGCCCTAGCCCCAGCTCCAGCCCCAGCCCCAGCCCCTCATTTAAGTCTGTTGCATATTTCCTGGTTGGAATGGTCATCAGATCTCATGTCCTCACTGTGCTGCTGGCTCCTGTGGAATAAGGTTCCAAGTGTGCAGGTTCTTGATATGCAGGGCAGACAGCAGCAGTGACACGGTGGCCATCTCGCTGTGACACACAGACTCTGAGCCTGTCCCATAGCCCTACCTTACACACACAGCCAGCCAGTCACAGAGCCCCCTGCACACAAGCTGTGGGACTGCAAGGACTGTGGGCTAAGACTGACCTCATGCTGTGAAAAGGAAGAGGCTGGAGGGGCCGAATCAGGGATCCCAGAGACAGCCCGCACTTGGCCTTCTGTACCCAGCGTGCGTTCTACTGGAGCCCAACAGCTGCCCCTCCTCTCCCTCTCTCTTTCTCTCTCTCCTGCCTTTTTCTGCTTTTTTCCTTCTCATCTTCAGCATTCTGTAGCGTCCAAGAAGACTGCCTTGAGCCTGCATGCGCTGGCTTCCATCAGGGAAACTCCATGTGTCTCTTACAGAGCATGTGAACGAGGCTGGCTGAGATTGTCACTGAGCCCGCGGCACAGCCCTGATTCTGTCCTCCACTGATGGGATGGATTCAGTGGGACCATCCACCCTCTGGAGCTGGGCAGGGTTTCAGGGTAAATTCTCTGTCAGCTTAGACTGAGGAGAGACTAAGGAGCAGGGAGCTGCGATGTCCTTTGGCTAGTGGCACTCTACCCACCAGGGCATGAACGCTCAACGAGAAGTCTACGCCACCACTTCTTAGATTTATGGGCTCTCTAAAATAAAAACTTTCGAGGCTGTTGGAATGAAGGAAGGCATTTTTTTGGGAATCAAAACCGAAGCTGTATTTAATGCTTAAACATTCCTTGACCCAGAAAAGGTGCCCATCCACAGACGCAGGAGAAGCACATTAACTACCACCCTGACCTCACCCACAGCACGTGTTTCAGTCCTGAGCACTGAGTGACATGTGTGGGTCAATGTGAGGCACACCCCACGTCAGACCAGGGCATAAGGAAGGTGCTGCGTGCAGCTCAGAGAAAGTGTTGCTCCTGGTCCAGCAGCGCTGCTTCCTCTTAGGGGATCTCCTGTCTCTGTTGCTTCTTCTGGTGCAGCTGGTAGGGGCCCTGGGTCTCAGGTGGCCCATTAGACAAACACTCTACAGGAGCATCCCAGCGTAGATGGCTAGGAAAGTTCTGCCATGGACTACTAGAAATTCTCCCTGCATCTTGAAGAGGTTGTCCTTGGATTCTGCTGCCTCTCTCTTTCTCTTTCTCTCTCTCTCTCTCTCTCTCTCTCTCTCTCTCTCTCTCTGACAAGACAGTAATAAGGATGCAAGACTAAGACAAAGGAGGCAAGTTGTGGGCAGATTCTCATTACTCCTCATCTCTCTTTCAGTCTCATGTGGGAAGGTTGGAAGTCCAGGAGCAGAGTTTGCAGACGAGTCCTCTGGGCTTAAAGGGAGTGCGGTTTCCTTGGAAGAATCCCTTTGTGTTTCTCGCCTTGAACCTGGGCAGCATTAACACCTGGGAAGAAATCAGCATCTCAGGGGACCAGCCCCTCCACCATCTTTCCACCACTGAGACCAGAGGAGGGGTGATGGCTACTAGGTCGCATCCCGTGGAGAAGGTAGGGTAGCTGGTGGTGCTGAGCTCCAAGTTCAGAGCTCATGCCAACCATCTGCGAGGAAGGTTCCACTGCACTGAAGACAGGGAGAGTCACTCGAGGAGTAAGGCGCCCACATGAGCAAGAGCCTGGTGGCTCACAACCCTCTGGCGTCCTTCTAGAGGTTAAAGAAGCATAACTGCAGATCCCCTGGGACAGCCAAAGGGGAATTCACTGTGGGCCCCCTGGAGGCCCTGGGCTTTCAGGAGCAGGCGTCACTGGCTGCTAAAACTGTCCTGATTGGCAGTCACTGTCCATTGGTGGCATTAGCTGCTGGACTCTGGAGTGAGGTTAAAGGATGATCTGCAGTGCTACTGGAAAGAGAATCCAGGGCCCACAACGTCAGTCCAGCAGAAACACAAAATCTGCAATGAGTTTAATTAAAATAATAACAACAGCTGCCTGTTTAAAAAGAGCAGCTGGAAACCAATTTGTGGGCTGGACAGAGGCACTTCCCAGTGGGCTTCTGGGACCAAGGAGGTGAGGCCCACTCGGAGGGCCTTTACCACTCACAGTCAGGCTAGGCTGGTTTGGCAGACAGGAGCCTGGGATTGGGACCTGTGAGGCTTGGTTCTGTGGAAGACAGGAAGGCAGAAGGAAACAAAGACTGGCTGGAGCTAACAGCTTTGGGATGAAGATGAGTGAGTTGTACAGATAGTGACCATGGTTAATGGTGAAGTGTTGCACCCTTGAAATTTCTGAAGGCAGTGGATCTCAGGTGTTCTTACCACAAACACCCAGGTGTTCCTGGGTGAGGGGGTGCCTAGTTCACATCATCTTGGCAATAGCTTCACAATACATGAATACATCAAAACATATTGTACACTGGATTTTATATAGACATATATACACGTAAATTTTACTTGTTAATTTTATCTCAAGATGCTACAGAATAGAACAAAGCCATTGGTTTTTCTGGGTGGCTTGGATCATTTGGGAAGCAAGACCTTACACATGCAAGAACCAGGGGAGGGTTGGTTGAATCATGGCTTGGAAGGAGATGCCCAGGCAGTGGGCTCCTTGTACGAAAAAATCTGTATTTCAAACAATCTGCTTGTCATGATAAAACACTGCAGAAATAGCCTGTGCAGGCAATTGTTTCTTCAATTGAAATAATTGGAGACAAGGAACAGAGGAGGTTTAATTTGACCTTTAATGTGAGTGACTTCGTGAAGCACAACTGCCCAGTTCTAGTGTGTGATTGGATACTGTAGAAGGTTTGGAGTTTAAGAATAAAGAGGATGTGTCTCCAAGCACTCCAAACCGTGAAGGCCAACGGTGATCATCAGTTGACCCAAGAAAAAAGACAGCAATTAGACAAAGTAGGGCTGTGACACCAGCCTCTGAGCTCCGATTCCAGGTGTGCCTCTTCGTATGTTTGACCTGAACCTGGTTACCACGGATTTTAAGCCTATGCTGATTATAATTGTTCCTGGTTTATACCGTGGTTGTGAGCAGTACTTGAGGTAGTATGTACAAAGCAATCAGCACCCTGTCTGGCACATAGTGCTCATTAAACATCAGACACAGTGGCAAAGGCTGCTGGTTGCCCATGGATGTACATTTTCCACTTCTTTTGAATTCATAGAGTCAGTTTTGTTAATAGCTGCATTATGCCTACTGAAAATTATTCTCTTGCTTGTTGGCAGATAGAGGTGGTCCTGTGAAACAGATATGGTCAATGACACGCTATGTACCTTGTGAGAATGACATCAAGGAAACTGCCTGAAAAGCAAGGGCACTTTCAACTGAAGGAATGTGTTCTGTTTTCAATATTCTTACTACCTGGAAGCACAGCAGTGTTGTATGAGCTTTAGTAGCCATCTTGTGACTATGAGGCAAGGTGGAAGAAGAAAGCCACAAGCTAAATATGAAGTTGCAAAGATATCGAAGAACTTTAGTCCCTGGTGACAGCATGCAGCTGCTGTAACAAGACTTCATTGCCCTCTGTAATAGATAATTTTATCAACTATATTAAGCTGTGGTTCTCAGATATTTGGTCAAACATTGTTTCTGTGAAGATATTCTTTCAGACAAGATTCACATTGAAATCAGTAGACTTTGTGTAAAACAGATCACCTTAATGTGGAAGGCCTCATCCAGTTAGTTGAGGAATTTCATGATAAATGCTGATTTTTCCAGAATATAGGAGAATTCTTCCAGCTGATTGTAGACTTTCTTTGGATTTAAATTCCAACTGTAGTTCTTTCCTGTGTCTCCAGCCTGCCTGTTTCCCTGCAGACTTGGTCTTGTCTGGTCTCCATCAAGCATCATGTTCACCAGATTGAATTACATCCATCTCACCCTGTCCCCCCTCTCTCTTTCATTCTCTTTCTATCTCCACACACATATACATACATAGCTATATTAATCATATATATTATTGATATGAATCCCCTTGGTTCTGATTTTCTGGAGAACCCTGACCAATATATTACCTGTTTCTCACTTAATAAAATAAATCCTGAATATTTAAACCCATTTTCCAGGTTCCCAGGTTCCTGTGACTGGCTGCTGAGCCCCTCCCTGCACTGCTCATCTTCTAGTATAATACAAGTGACGCCGGGTTAGCATGACCATTTTCAGGCATCAAAAAATACAATCTGCTCTCTACTTAAATCCTGTTGGGGATAAATTGTCTCCAAAGTATAAGCCAATCACAGTACAAAGCAGCAGAAACAATAAAAAAAAAAACTAAGAATGGTAGCCTACATTTAATTTCTAAAGTTCATGCATTATCTATAAATATTCCTCTCTGATCCACTATTACCCTGTAGTCATGGACTCAAGCTTCAGGTTCTTTTCTAAGTGCAATTTCACACCCTTAATCTGCATAGATTCTGTTAAAAAGATGGCCTTGCTCTGGTGCCATCTCAGCTCTCCCTTCCAGACACCTCTATCTCCCTCTCAAGTCCTGCCCCTGGGGAAGCACTGGGGTCTTCTAAGTCTCTGCACAGTCTATTAAAAAAAAATCCACAAATTCCATTGAGTAAATGTGCCCCTTTTCCGAGATTAGACTCGTGCCTATTAATCTTGATCCCAGTTCAATTTCAAGTCTACCATCTGCCACATCCTATGCATGTATTATGGTCTCTAGGGTCTGTGCACAGGTCACGATGTGGTTTCATAAGCTTCCCTTCTTTGCCACTTTTTATATTCATTCATTCATTTATAACAACAAAAATGCCTTATCACCTAAGTGCTTCCCAAAGCACCAGTCACTTCAAATAGTGCTTGTTAAAAATGCATGCTTAATGCTGTGTGGGAAAAAAAAATAGCACATCAAAATCTGGGGCTGCATTGTGAGCCACATCTGTACAAGGACAGGTAGACTCCAGAAGGATAGAGAGCACAGAGAGGCTTTGACCCCCATTGCCAATCCCATCCTTCTGTTGATAGTGTGAAACGCATCTCAACTGAAAACTTGTGTCTGCCATTTGTTTTATCAGATGCTGAAGAATGCCTTAAGAGTTAGGATTTATTCTTAAATATTCCAATGCCCCTGTCAAAACACCTAATGCACCTCAGTGACGTCTTGCTTGAAGGTGGTGGGATCATCCAGGCCATCTTGGATACCAGATGGAATGAACATATGAGGGTATTAAAATGATAGTCACATGGTTTCATTCTTTCAGACACAGACTTCTTATATAAAATATTCCATGCAATTACTCTTAAGGTACATCACTAAATTTTAATCTTGGAATTTTCTAAAACACAGGTAAATTATGTACTGAATAAGAAATTCAAAGAGATTGCTGTCAGTGTGAACTTGGAGGCAAAAAAAAAAAAAAAACAGTTTTCTACTGTCATCTTGGAGGTCAGTGAAAAAATAACAAAAATAAATAAATAAATAAGAAAAATTGATTTTCAGTGCAACAAGGTGACAGCTGGGAATCCAGACACCAAAACAGATGGAGCAGCAACCAGGACAAATATAAATGAGGCCGGCACACTGGGAAAAGTGGAGCCACTACACCAGTAAGAAGATTCTGTTCTGATAAAAGCCAAGAGAAAGCACAGCTCCCCAAAGCTGAGAAGTTCTTGTTCATTTGCAAAAGCACAACATTGCTGTGTAGAGCTGGTTCTAAGAGCAAAGGAGCCAGAAGGAAGTGAAGACTCATGGAGAACAAAGCCATTTTTGCAGAGTCAATATTGGCGCCATGACTGTAAAAGAGAAGAGAACCTTTGTACTGAGGTTCTTTGCATTGAGCTGCTCATCTAATTTAACTAGAAAGAAGAAAAGCACCATCAAATGGGAAAAAGTGGATCTAAGGAAACTAACAAACAACTTTTTCTCTCATAGGTGGAAGTTAGGGACAGAGAAAAAGAAAGAAGGAGAGAGAGAGAAGAGAATCAAAAAGTGAGCTCTCATGAAAATAGAAGGGAGACCAACAGAGCAGAGGAACAGCACTCAGAGAGAGGGAGGTGGGAAGGGCATGGGGAAATCCTGGGGAAGGAAATCTACCAAATTATACCACATCCATGCATGAATATACCACCATCAATCCTGCTTACATATATAATTATAATGCACTAATTATAACAGTAATAATCATAGAAGGGAGATCAGTAGAGTAAGCAAGCAGATCATGGGGAGGGAGGAGTGGAGGGAAAGGGAAGGTACTAAGGAATGAGATTGATCAAATTATGTGCATTTACGAATAGGATACAATGAATCCCACTATTATGTATAATTATAATGCACCAATTTAAAAAAAAAAAAGAAAAGAAAACTAACAAATGTTTAACAATCAAAACACCAATTAGCTTGGAAGGCGTCCAGGCAACTCTCAAAGACAAATCTTCTGAACATGGCTGCTGGGTGGGCTCTCATCTCTTTCATTGATATTCAACAAAAAAGGAACAAATTTGGATGCTGCAAAAATAAGAGAGGAGCGGGCAGGGAAAGTGAATGAAGAATCAAAGATTCAGTGCTCTCAACCTGAAGTCTTGTCACAATGAAAATTAGAAAGGTCACCAAAAATATTGCAGGAATATTAAAAAAATCAAAATCAAAATATAAAAACTGGAAAGAGGAAAAGATGGCAGGACACTCAGAGGAAATGAAAGTGAAGCTGACAGCATTAAAGAGAAAAATAGAAGAAAAATCTATCGTACAAATGAAGGAAAATGAATAAATACCAATTCTGAAACCCCTATCAGGAACATGGACAAAACTGAAAAAAGAGAGGAAAACAAAGGTTAAGAGAAAGATAAAGAGGAAATATTCTGTTTCATATTCTTTATCAGTACCAATTCCTAGTGGATCAGTGATTTATGCATAAGAATTAAAAACGCCCAAAGGATAAATACACGTGTAAAAATGACATAAAATCATGAACATAAACTCTCTTACATGATAAAAGTCATTGTAAGTATCACGAGTGAACCAAACATCTGGAAATAATATTTTCCACACTGATGTCCAAAAGGCTTTGGACAAGGCAAGGATCTTACCATGCACAGAAAAAGAAGACATTCTTGAATATTTGAAAATAGGCTAGACTACATCACAAAAGGTTAATACTGATTGCAACGACACCGAGATAGCAATATTTCAGTGCAGGTCAAATGGTCCAATGTCGGGACAGTTCATACTTGGTAAGTGGCATAAAAGACAATTTTATACTTTGATTACTTCTAGAAATTTCTCCTATAGGTACGATTGTCCAACCTCAAAGTAGTGAAAGTATGAAGTTAATACTTTATAATTATTTATAGTAGCAGGAGATTTTAAACGCTTGAGTTATCTAAGAATAGGTGGCTTTTATACAAAAGTCCAACAAATTAAGCAACAATACAAGAGGCTTTTATGAGAAGGGACTATTACTGCTATGGTTTGGACAGGGGGTGTGCCTCTATGCAGGAATGGTCAGAGGTGGGATTATTGGACTGTGAGCTCTAACCTCATGACTCCTTTCTCCTTTGAATGGACTAGCTAGGTGGTAAGTAGGCTACTGGGTGTGGCTGGAGGAGGTGAGTCACTGGGAGTGCATCCTGGAAGGGTACATCTGCCCTGGGGCTGCGTCCCCCTCTGCCTGCTGTCCTTCCTGAGAAGAGCAGCTTTCTTCTGTGAACCTTTTGGCCTCAAGCCTCTCCTCTGGCCCAGAGCAATAGACCAGCTGGCTAGGGACTAAACCTCTGAAACTGTGAGCCCCACATAAACTTTTCCTCCTCTAAGTGATTCTTATCAAGAATTTTGATCACAGGGAAGAAAAGCCTAGTAACACAATCATCAAAGGGTATTAAATAGAAAACAATAAGGGCACACTTATCTTTATGGTTTCGGAGAAAGCGTACATGTATGTGTGAGACACACATAGAGATGGGGGTGGATGAAAGACGTATTAAGTGAGATGTATAGATGGATACTCGTATGTATGCATGGATACACAGATGGATGGAGAGGAGGCAAAGACAGTTGGAAGGACTAGAAGAATCATATCTTTTTGTTTACACATGAAATATTTGGAAAAATACACAAGGAATTTCTGGCTGGTATTGGGTTTGGATGGATGCTGATCATAATATGATATGTAAAATACATGTTTTGAGTTGTAAACTCTGTTAATATAATAACTAATCCAAAGATAAATAATATTTTCTATTAAATACTAAAGCAGCAGTAGGCAGTGGTCTATAGCAAAGTCTTAGATGACTTCAGAGCAAAGCACCTAAAACTTTGCTACCATTCTTTCAGGTTTTAACAGCTCCTTCTGTTTCCCAAATTGATAACTGAAATATCAGGATCAGGATCAGGTCAGTGTTCAATCTTCAAGAATTTTCTGGGCATTGTATCCCTGACAGTGTTGATATTCTGCTCTGATTTCCCAGATTTCAAGGAATGCTTCACTTTCTATAGATTTCCTCTATCTCTTCATCTGTCTTTTCCAGAGTCACTTCAAAAGGGCCTAAGCAATTTGGAACAATTAGCACAATGCTGGAAGCATAAGAAATTCCAACTTCAAATTATAGTACCCAGAGCTATAGTAATGAAAACCACATGGTACTGGCATAAAAACAGACACAGGGATCAATGGAAAAAACTAGAAGATGCAGAGACTAACTCACACAGATGCAGTCATCTGATCCTTGACAAAGGTGTCAAAAGCATACATTGGAGAAAAGGGAGCCATTTAAACAAATGTCACTGGGAAAACTAGATATCCATAGTCAGAAGAATGAAACTAGATCCCTGTCCCTCACGCGACACAAAGGTCAACTCAAAGTCCATCCAAGACCTAGGAATTGAATCAGAAATTTCACACCTGGTAGGAGAACCATTAAAAAAAGGGTCAGCTCTCCAACATTTAGCCACAGACACTGACTTCCTCAATCAGACCTCTAAAGCCCAGGGAATAAAACAACTAATCAACAGAATGGCGTCAAATTATAAAGCTTCTGTACAGCAAAGGAAACAGGAGCATGCAGAGAGCTTAGAGAATGGGAGAAAATATTTGTCAGTTATTCTTCTAACAGAGTATTAATATCTAGAATATGAATTCCTCAGGAATTCTAGCATCAAAAAAATCAAAAAATGGGCAAATGAAATGAACAGACATTTCTCAAAAGAACAAACACAAATAGCCAACTAATGTATGAAAAAATGTTCAACAACTTTAGCAAGCAGAGAAATACAAATCAAAACTACGTTGAAATTTCCTCTCACTCCAGTTAGAATGGAAATCAATAATACATACAACTATAATTGCTGGCAAGGATGTGGGGGGATTGTAACACTTATCTATATACTACTGGTAGGATTGTAAATCAGCATCATCACTACGGAGCTCAGTGTGGAGTTTCCTCAAAAGACTAAAACTGGAACCACCATAAGATCCAGCTATTCTATTCCTCCGTATTTATCCAAAAGAGTTATTCAGCGTACTCTAGTGACACATGCATGCCCATGTTTATAGAAGAGCTATTCACAATAGCCAAGTTATGGCACCAATCTGGGTGTCCATCAGCAGATGACTGGGTAAAGAGAATGTGGCATGCATGTCCAATGGAGTTCTACTCTGCCAGAAGGAAGAATGACATCAATTGTAGAAAAATGGATGGAACTGGAGAACACTTAGCTAAGTGAGATAAGCCAGAGTCAAAAAGTCAAGGATCATGTATTTTACCCCAGATGTGGTAGCTAGAGAGAAAAAAAAGAAAAGAAAAGGGACCTCAAAAAATAGAAAAGGAGGCCAGGCATTATAGTGCACACCAGAATCCCAGTGGCTAGAGAGGCTGAGGCAGGAGGATCACATGTTCAAAGCCAGCCTCAGCAACTTAATGAGGACTGTAGAAAAGAAACGAAACAAAAACAAACAAACAAAAACAAATGGGCTGAGAACTGGCTCAGTGGTTAAGCACCCCTGGGTCCAACCCATGGTACCAAATAAATTAATAAATACAAATAGAAAACAGACCAGAAAAGTAGTGGAAGGGACTCAGAGAAGGGAAGGGAGGCAGGAAAGCAGAGCTACTGGAATGAAACAGCCCAAATTGTGCTACGTGCATGTTTGATTATGTCACAGTGGATCCCAATATAATCATGAGGCACCAATAAAAATAACCTACATAGTGCAGTATCATCATGGCAACCACAGGTTGTGATTTCCTGACATGAAAACACTGAGGCTAGAAGGACAAAGTGCCCTGTTCCAAGAGCACATGAGGGTCACAACACAGGTGTCACCTAGATGCCTTGAATTGTACCTCTATTTCTCCACCTCTATTTTAAGTAATAATTTTCGCTTTTGGTGGCACAACACCCATTTCATCAGCACAAAGACCAATAAAATCAATTCCAAAATGTGATGGAACCACACCTTTGCTTCTTAGCACTTGAGAGACAATTTTGGCATGTTAACCATTTTAACATTTCAAACTGTTTCCCATCTTATATTTGGCGGGGGGTGGGGGGCAACCCAGCAAACACATACTTCATTCAGAATTCACTCACACTTTTTTCTACCTTGGTCAGCAATTGGACAGAAACCACATGCTCACTTCAGTTTTAGTGTCTTTTTAAAAATGTGGTCATTCTGTAAGCATGTCACCATTGCTCACATCCAGAGGACAGCCTCCTCCTTCACTCTCACAATTTGAATTAATGAAAGTATAGCCTTCAAAGCCATCTTGAATGTGTCCAGGATTCACAGTATCCTGCAGATCCTTGTCTCTGTCATTATGGTCTCCTCCCTGACTTCTGTTGTGGGATATCTTTGCTTTTTGTTATCCACAGGATATTTCTCCTCTGAGTATATTTGAATCAGCTTGTCTCTACCTGGGCTAGAGCCCACGTGGTGACTAATGAAGGACTGTGGGAGAAATCTTGGTCAGTGTGAAGACCAGGTGGATTTCCTTCTCATGGTGCTGGAGAGTGGAGTGGAAGGTCAGGTGTTCCCATAGCCAAAGCCTGGTATGGGGGGCTTCCTG
Organism: Glaucomys volans; assembly: GCA_020662805.1. Lineage (NCBI taxonomy): Eukaryota > Metazoa > Chordata > Mammalia > Rodentia > Sciuridae > Glaucomys > Glaucomys volans. The sequence goes on from JAJEJO010004830.1 coordinate 595,328, forward strand.
GTTCCCACATGGCCTCTCCTTCTATGTCCTTACAAGGTTGCTCTCTGGGGTCTCGTTTTTAAGTGCATTAATTCCATTCTTGAGGGCTGTTTTCCCATGACTAGTCACCTCCTCAAAGCCCCGGGTCCTAATGCCATTTGGAGGGCTGGATTACAATCTATGAAGCTTTGAAGAAGCAAGCATTTGCATTACCACTCCAGCTGGTGTTAATTACTTTCTTCTCTTTTTGCGTTCAAAACTCATTTCACCTAATGAGTCATGCAGTTAGAACATGAATGTCCCCTTTCCATCTTATCCAAACTTCATGTTGACAAATATGTACCAGAATAAGAATCCCTTAGAGAAGAATTTGTAAGCATAAATTTTTATTCTTCCCTCAATCCTCTTTCTCTTCATTTATGTACAATTTCATGTTTTCCAAAACTTCATAATATTCTCTCATCATTCTTTTTTTCTGTGTGTATATGTTCTAAGTCTGTAACAATGTTTATATCTGTGTCTTTTGTGTCCCCTCGTCCCTTGTGGAAGCGGTGCTGTGTGTTAATGACAACTCTTATTTTTTTAGACATCAGTATAAAAACACATTTGCAGGCCACTTGGAAAGACACATGCTACATATTGTGGGTGATTGAAAACATTTATATGTCACGTCTTCAGTCTTAAGAGCTCACAATCTAATTATAGTAATATCCAGATATAAAAATAGCTCCAGGACAAAGCAAATATTCTCCATAGAGATGCTATAATTATAAGCAAGGCCTGAGGGACACCATGGTTGGCTGCATTCAAGAGGCTATCAGAGGGTTGCACATGGTAGAATTTAATTGTTTTGAAATTTTTATATTTTCCCAGAGGGCAAATTGATGGTTGGGGAATAGAACATAAAGGATGAGTCCCTTCCGACCTTGAGTGTTGATTTAAGGTAAGAGACAGGTTTGAGGAATCACTAGCAGATCAGTGTAACAAGAATATATGGCAGAGTGAATTAACATCTGCATTGGAGTATTGTCCAGAAGCAGAAGCCTTTGTAATGAGGAGATTGTAAAATGTTTTAGTTCCATCACCTCATGCAATGGAGGAAGAAATAGAAGATCACGAAACTATATGGTTAGCACAGGGTTACAGAGAATCAGTGTCAAGACTTCCCAGGTATGAGACCCTGCCATCTTGTTACCCACAGGCCAGGACTCAGGACAATGAATTCCAGGACAGATTTTCTTTGACTCTGAATATTTGGTGCAGTGGGTGGAGATGATGCCCAAGGACTACTGCACCTTCTGATGTTCCACTCACACTCTGGGATGGACACCACTGGCTATGTGAAACATTTTGGTAAAGTCAAAGGGAGAGAGTTGATGGCATATACAGTGATTCCAAAGCTTAGGGAATGGCCAAAGCACTCAGGGTTGGAGGACATGGTGTGGCAGAGTCTCAGTAGCGGGGCAACAGCAGGGACAGGTATGCCAGACTGGAAGACTGCAAGAGGGCAAGGCCACCACCCCTCCTAAATGCATCGTCCACTTGAACATTTGCCCAAACCTACCACTAGCACCTTCCCAGGGATGACTCTCTTCTTGGTTGGTGTTGTTCTTTTAATGTATCTGTAGTTACCAGCACCACACAGGGACCTTGTTTACATCAATGTATTAATTCTGAATGCCTTCATCTTAAGATTCCCAAATTGTAGGTTTTCAAAAAAGTTTCAAAATTTTTGAATTTTCGCATGCTTAGTTTGATGAATGATGGAAAAGTAAAGATTTTGCATGACTTTCAAACTGTACTGTTATTCAACTTTTAAAAGAACTTTCAAGGAAAGAGTGTCTTTAGCTATGTTTCTATACTAATTTCAAAGAGATATAAAATAGCCCTTAAGGTTAGCAGAGTCTGCAGCCTTGCTGCTCGGGAGCAAACCCCAGCTCTGCCACTCTTGAGTGACATCTGAGTCTCAGTTTTCTCATCTTTAAGATGAAGAAAACTTGGGTCACCTTCATCATAAGCTTGCTGTCAGAAGTAACTGTTAATAAATGAAGCTCTTAGAACATTACCTCCCCACACTCTTATTTTTCTAGTCTTAACCCTTTATTGACATCAATGTTAAACTAATCTGCAGCATTTTTAGAGTAATTAAATAAATTAGACCTACATCATATAGGTTGTAAGATTCTTTACCATATTACAGAAGTCAAATTGGAAAAGCATAAAGATAATAATTTCATAAAATGTTCAGTCCAAGTACTGAATTAAAATTTTGCACAGCACATTATTTTGTTTTGTCTAGATGTATGCATATAGGCACACACAAAAGCACCTCACATACTTGTTTTGTCAAGCCAATTTGCAGAAGGAAATTTTGTATTTAGTAAGAATATTTACTAGGCCATGCAGACAAACTAAAACTAAAGTACTCAAGATTACTGTAAGGAGTATGGTTCTCTCCATGAAACAATCCATCTGTACCAGAGAACACATATCAATGAATTTAATTAGCAAACTCTAAGCAACTACATATTTAATTTCCCAGAGCAATATACAGTAGAAACATTTCTTTGGTTTATTCAGGGAGTCTGGCTACCTTTTATATTACAAATTTCTGCACATAAATAATTGTGTAGCTAGATACTTACATCACCTCTTAACTTGAAAGATTCCAAAGCAATTAAAGCCCTAGCTGTTCTTTCCTATTTGACATCTAGGCAAATGTCCTTCTTGATTCCATCCCTGTTCCATAGCGCACGGACTTCTTATCTCCACTTGGCCCATTACTCCAGCCCCCACCTTACTTAGACATGGAACTGGTCACACAATGTGGCCCTGCAACTCTTCCAGGTAACTGCAGGGACTTAGAAAAGAAGAGGAAACTATTGTTCGGACATTTCAGAGCTACCATAATTTCCGTGTGTGTGTGTGTGTGTGTGTGTGTGTGTGTGTGTCTGCATGTCTCATTCTTATTAAACATGTAGAAGAAATACTAGTATTTTGATCTTAGCCTGTATCCATTCGATTTCCTCTTGTACCTAGAGGTAACAAAGAAGCTGTATGGCCCACCTAAAGCCATGCATAGTGTATCCACAGATAAATTTGCACTTTTCCTACACCTCCTAAAATGGGGACTCTTAAGGAACTCTCTGTCTTCTCCTTCCTCCCAGTAATAAGACTGTACATTACTTTTTAAAATTTTGCATTCACTTGTGAAACAATTTTTAATTATTTTTATTAAGCATTATTACAGCTGTACATGTTTATGGGGTACAGTGTGATAAATGCATGTATACAGTGTGCAATAAACAAATCAAGATAATTACCATCAGGAGGTCCTTATACTTTAAAAAATATTTGGTTAATGTGTAAACATTGTACCAATTTTTGAGGTACAGTGTGGCATTTCAAAGCATGTATACAATATGTATCTTCAAATCAAGGTAATTACTGATTATATCCTCTTATCATAGTCTTTAAATAGAGCAAAATATAAGCATTTTATTAATATGGAAAATAAGATTGAAAATATCAATAGCTGATGGGAATACATCAATTATTATATTAATGACCTTATGTAATTATTGAAATACACTGTTTTTTCTGCTTCAGATCAGGTGGTTGAGAATTTGCCTTCCTAAAATAACACAGAATTCATTTGCTTATTATTACTTAATTCAATGTATCACACCCATTTTAGGAGTCTCACATCCAATTCAGTTAAGAAAAATCATGAAATAGAAGTGATGTCTAAGTAGGAAGCACAGGATACTAAGGGAAAGGACGTGGGTGTGAAAGGAGCCCGCGGGCAGCCGGCAGAGGTGAGTCCATCCTCAGCCAACAGCAGCAGGGCCAGTGGCTGAGGACCAGGTCCTAGGACACCAGGGGACCTGATGCCATAGAAAGAGCTTTAGATTTGCTACTAAAAATACTTGGTCCACATGTTTATTTTATTACTTCAAAATTGCCTCACTGTAGACAATTTTATTCTTGGAATTGAATTAACGCTATTTCTGGGGTATTATGAAAGTATGAGATTTTTAAAAGCAATTACATTGAAGTATAATACTTAAAATAAAATTTACCATCTGGGTGCCATGATGCACACCTATAATCCCAGCCACTGGGGAGCCTAAGGCAGGAGGATTGCTAGTTTGAGGCCAGTGTCAGCAAATTAGCATGATCCTGTTCCAAAATGAAAAATTAAAAAGGGCTGGGGACATAACTCAGTTGGAAAGCATCCCAGGGTTCAATATTCTGCATCAAAAAAAAATCACAAGTTTTAAGTGTATAATTTGATGAATCTTAACAAATGTACAGTGTCAAGCAATCATCTCTACAATAATTATATAAAACATTTTCATCACTTCCAAACCTCTCTTAACTTTCTGCACTGTATTATTCCAGTCCCAGATGACCACTAGTAGGCTGTCCATCACTGCAGACATGCCTTTTCTAGAATTTTATTTAAATGGAACCATACAGCATGTAATTTATGTTTGATTTTGTCATTAGAAATGATGTTTATGAGGTTATGATTGTGTTTATCAGTGATTCCTTTTTTTTATATATTTAGCCATATGTTAAGTTTTCTGTTTTCTTGCTTATTTTTTGTGAGTATTCAATTATCGATATACCACAATTTATGTATGCCTTAGTCCTTGATGTCTGTGGAAGTTGTTACAGCTTGAAGCTCTCACGAATGGAGCTGCCTCAGGCTTTCATTGCAAGTCTTCCTGTAGATATTTCTTCATTTCTTTTTGTTAAATAACTGCAAGTTGTAATGCCAGTTGTCATGATATGTGAGTTATAAATAAATGCTGAGCTATTTGTCAAAGGGAATCTACCATTTTGAATTTTGACCTCCAATGTGGGCTTTTTAGTTGCTCATACCCTCATCAACATTTGATAAAAATGTGTAAGGTAGTTATTGGGAGTGTAGTGATATCTAATTATGGTTTTCATTTTCATTTTTCTAGATTCTGTTCATCTTTTCATGTGTTCAATTGCTATTTTTGAATCCTTTTGGCAAAGTGTATTTTTAACAAACATTATACATTCAGTATGTAAGTCTTTATCAGTTATTTTTGGTGCAAATGTTTTCTTAATATTCAAGAATCTGGTTTGTATGTACATAGTTGATATTCAGTAAATATCAGGACCATCTTATTCTGAGACATCTGCATCTGAAGAAATCTGACTCCGCCAGAATGACAGCACACTTCGTAGGAAATATTTACGAAGATTTGATTGCATTTATTTCACAGTTGTTTAAAGTAACTTTATATGAAATAATCTCACTGTTGTTGAATCAAATCTAGAACTAAGATGTGTAGTTTAGCCAAAATTTAATGCGGAACTTTTTTTTTTTTTGGTACCGGGCACTGAACCCAGGGGTGCTCTATCACTGAGCTACATCCCCAGCCCTATTTTATATTTTATTTACGGACAGGGTTTCTTTGAGTTGCTTAGTGCCTCACCATTGCTGAAGTTGGCTTTGAACTTGAGATACTCCTGCCTCAGCCTCCTGAGCTGCTGGGATTATAGGTGTGCGCCACTTTGCCTGGCAGGAACTTTTTAATGACAACGTTTTAAAGAAAGTCGTCAGCCTTGATCATTTGCACTGGGGATGCAGCTATGCTACACTAACCGTTTGCAAAACTTGCATCCCTTACCCAAGGCATTACATTACTGTATGAAAAGAGGAAAATGATTTAACACTGAACAGCCCACCTGCAGGAGTCAGGCATGTTTGCTGCTGACACCACCATCAGCAATTTTGTGACTCCGTCAATTTACATAACATCCCAATGCTGCAGTTTCTTTACCCTCAAAATAAAAAAAACAAAACAAAAAAACAAATACTTCTTGCTTCACAGCTTGGCATTACAGATGAAGGAGACAGTGTTCCTAAGACACCCAGGATGATGAGAGCACAAGGCAAGCAAGTGCAACAGTTTAGCTAATTTTTTTGAAAATTAGTGTCGAGTTCAATGAAGATGAGAAATTCAAGTACTAGCAGTATCTGTAGATGTTAGGAGGGAGGTGACAGGACACGAATGCAATCATTTATGTGAGAGTTTTAATGTTCATGTGTGTCTGAGATTTTACTGTTTCATATATAGACTCTAGCTTAACTCCCTGTCACACTGCAAATGAGCCATGGTGACTCTTCTTAGTGCATTAGTTTGGTAGCCTTAAAGATACATCTGAACTCCTCTTCCTTCTTCCTTTTGCACAGTGTACATTCACATCATTTGTTTTCTACTCCATAAAGAAAAGAGAGGAAAGGGAAGGAAAGAAGGGTAGAAAGGTACAGGAGAGGAACTAATGGCAGTTTCTGATACTTCCTCCATTCCCTATTTCACCTGAGTGAAGTGGGGTGAAGAGCATCATTCCTCGGTGGTTATTACTGACCACCCTCAGCTCAGATCAAGGAGCCCAGCAGGTTCCCCACACCAGTGCAGGCTTCAAACTGGTCCTGCAACAATTGGAAGAGCTGGTCTACAGACAGCTGGACAACTGGACTTCAGGGTCAGTGTCGAGAGCAGTACCTGTGGGCAGCTCTCTACAGGACTAGGCTGATCTGGGTTATACACCTGACCTATGGATTATGATTACTGATAAGGTTCAGGAGATGTTTCATGAATAAATACCTGGATAAATCATGGAATCTATATTTCTTGAAGGAAATAAAATAATTCACAGAATACAGTAAAACATTTAAATGGGACAGGGGACAGAGCATGCAAGAGGCCCTGGGTTTTGTGACAGGCACTGCAAAATAACAACAAAAGAATTAACAACAACAAAAAGATACCAAAAACCTCTAATTAAAGTTGTATTTATATGCACATATGTTGGAATATAAAAACATATTATTTTAGATATAAAATTAAATATTGCATATATATTTCATGCATATATATTATTTAAGGGGTAAGTAACAACTATGTGTGTATATGTATTACATGTATAATATATAACATTTATTATGTTTAACAATGTACACTGCACTTACTTGCTACTTTATGTGGCTGAGATTAAGTATGAGCCCCACTATTCTAGAATACTGGTAAAATCTTTAGCTGAATGTGATGAGGGTTTGGGTCCAGGCCATTCCTCTTCTATTTTTACATTCTGCTTCTTGGCCACTCCAATCTGCTTCTATATCCTTGATGGATTCATTTCCTGTCTTATCGTCCAGACTTTTTCTGGGCTCAAAGCTAATATATTACTCCAAGAGTTCTCAGGCTCAATAGTCAATACATTTCCAAGTGAAATTTTGTAAAGCAAAAGACTTTATTGGCAGCATTTGCAATGTATAGTGTTCTCTTTCCTTTTGCACAAGTATCTTTAAACGCAGCCACTGCTGGGGACGGTTAGTCAATGCCCTCAGGCAAAACGTCTGGCTCAAACTTTCCATGAATTCCTGTCTGCAGTTGACGTGCAGAATTTTTAAAGCTCCAAAGCTTTAGGCAAGCAAAGAATAACTTCCAAACTCATTTTCTCTTTCAATGCTCTATCAGAATAAGCATAAGCAGGTTTGTTTTGTTTTGTTTTTTTGAGGGTGCTCTTCTAATCCTGCCTCTTTTATCCAAAGTTCCTCCTCCACTTTGGGGTTTCATATTCGATTATTGTGACCCCTCCAAACACTGGGTCTGTTTCCTCCATTCAGAATTATCAGGAAGCGTGGCTCTGTATTTTCCCAGGTTTGTCATTCTTAAGTTTCATTTTTGCTTTTCCCCGTCTGATATTTCCCCCTCCAGTGCGCACAGGAAGGAGAGATCTGTACCTTGCTGTCTCACTGATGCCAACCATGACCTTCCTGAATGATCTCACTGTCCCACACTGATGCCGGTCTCCTGCGGGGCAGCTCCTTGGGCTTCGTGTCTACCTCTTTCTCCTTAAATTACTTGGAAAGTCTGAATTAATGCTTGGAGTGAAGTCCTAAAAATGGAAAATGTTAGAAACCAAACAAACAAATAGCCCTGAATCTGGGCCAGTGTGTAAGTGACAACCTGACATAAATCACAAACTGAGGATAATTTGAATTTATTTTTTCCTCAATCACAGCTTTTTTTTTTTTTTTTACTGGTATGTAGAGACAAAAACACCCAAAACAAATGGAGTTGAGCTAAAATAGCATGGAGTTTTCTTCAGTAAAACCAGAGCATTTCACCTCAGTCTTTTACAGTATAGAGTAAATTTTGAAAATAAATAGGTGAAAACCCTGATCAAGCAGAAGTTGCACCAAGACGACTTCCAGTGATTGGCGTTTACCCTGTTGGCTGAGCCCCCGCAGTAGAGGAGACCAAGAATAACAGCACCATTGATCCAGTCCCTCTCTGGCAGCCTTTAACTGAAACTTAATTACGTTGCTTTTTGTCTGCAACCTCCCCCAAGGTTTCTGTGATATTAGAATGCCTACTTTAAGTGTTATGAAAAGAGCATTAGAGGGTTTTTCCTCTGATTATTTCATAACATAGCATAGCAGTTCCTTCTGCCAGAAAGCCCACACAACTGCTTTCAATAAACCAAAGTTTTTTATTTTTTTCCATTTTATAAAGTGTCAATTAAACATTAATTAGTCATAGCTAAGTTTCAACATTTTCCTCTTCCAGTGCTCTTTTCACAGCTAGTTCTCAAACAACACAAACAAGGCCCCGTAATGTGTGAGCCATGGCAGAGTCTTGTGCTTAATGAAGAGGAAGATGCTTGGTGTAGTCGATCTTTAAATGGCTTTGCAATGATTTCATGCTGAGCAATTATTTCTATATTCCCCGCAAGGTGGAAGCGTTAGAGACATGGGGAGTGTGTATTTTTATAGCTAAAATATCTTATTAAATGGGTATGGCTTTCTGGATTTCTTTCCTTCCTCTTTTCCAACTCATAAAATTGAAAGTGGTCCAACCAAATGTGTACTAACCACAGTAACTTCCACATTCTATGGTCACCGGTGTCAATTCTTGTCATTTTTGTTTACTATTATTGGCTTGTCATGGGCTCCATGTCTCCAAAAATAATTGAAAATGAAAACAAACTTTTGTAGGTGTCCTTTTTCTCCCCAGCAATGTGTCAGCCTGGGAAAATGCTCTCTTTGAAAAGAAAGCGGAGCTGACATATAATTGTTGCCTTTGCCAGCTGTTACTGACATTACACGCTCAGCCTTCCTTGGAGACACAAAACCAATTTTGATGTGACACTCTGAAAAGTCACCACTGGTACTTTACAAATAGTTCAAGGTCACGGAAATCTTGCCCTAGACACTTTCAGGTAAACCTCTGGAGGACTTTTCTTTCTTGGGGAAAGCTGTGTTTTTATTGATTTTGCAAATTATAGTCTTAAAGTCTAACAAAGGAAAAGCTATCAAGAAGGGAAAAAAAAAAAGCCAAGTACAAAATCAATACTTTTGTATTGAAATTTTAAGAGCAATTCCATATAAGTATCATGGTGAAAGAAGTTAAAAATTTCATGTATAACTTTTGAAACTGGTATAATAGGTATAGACAAACAAGGTAATGGAACATTTGGTAAAAGATTTTACTTTAGTACTTAATTAAAAGTCAAGTTGTTCATTTTAAAAAAATTACGGTCATTTTGAGCATCCTATCCATTATGCAGTGTTTTCACGTGTCCATCATTTTTTTCCTTTTAACTTTTCTTATGCAGTCCTCAATGTATGTCTTAATAATACCCGAATCGAATGACTTTTTGTGGTTATCATAGAGTAACTAGTGCTCAGCCAGTTTCGTTGCTTGGCAGTCATTGCTGAGATAAACTAAACTGCTTCCCTTTCTTTCTTGCCTTTGCAAGCTCTTATCAAAGAAGAAATATCTTTTTAGTTGCTAAGGAGCTGAATCGGCCAATCCTTTAAAGAAACACATTATTAACATAGTGAAGGATCAAGACCTCACTGCGTTGATTTTACTTCTGAGTTTGCTGACCTTTGAGCTATGCTGACCAATAAGCAACATGGTGTATCTGCCCCAGACCTAGAACTGGCCTGTGTTCAGTGTCTCTGCAACTCCTCTCTTCATCCCAGTGATTTACACTTACGTGCATGGACTGGTCAAGAAAGATCAATTTCTGAATGAAATATCACGAGGAAAAAGCATTCATTTGGGAAATAACGGACCTTTGCCACGGTCTCTTATCATCATGTTTTAATAATATTCTCATTATCTGGGAGCTTTACGGCAAAAGGCAACAACACATCACACTTGTGAAGTCCAGGACTCACAATCACTGCTGTTGGAAGACAGTCACTTACTTACCTCCAGACATTTCACTCTCTCTTTAATGCATAGAGATGGCAGGCAGAGGGGAGACAGGCATGGGGGACAGGTAGGTTCCCCACAACCACTCTAAGAAATAAGTTTCAGTTCACATTGACAACATGTTGAGACCCATAAAGACACAGTGACAAATGCCACCAAACTTGGCAAATGCTTACTGGATACAAGATACAGTATCATCTTAACATTTGTACTGCAACAAGTAAGGAAATGAGGATGGTGTGTTCTCTAACATAAACACTTTAGGCATAACTCTAATTATAATGATGATGTATTTTCTATGTGCTCTCCATTATCCTAGGTCTTTTAAAGCATTTGTTTCTAATTCTCAAGGCAGTCTGAAAAGTATTATAACTCCAGCCATATACATTAAGTAGCTTCCCACCAGAAGAACAAGGCGTTGGGCAGGAATGAAGCTAATTTGTAGACCACTTGCCTAGCATGCATGGGTCCCTGAGTTCAATCCCTAGCATTGCAAAAGTGGAGGAGGAAGGGTGGGGGGAGGAACTGGGAAGAGGAGAAGCAAGAGGCAGGGAGCAAGGTGGCAGGGATCACATGGGTTATATATGAAATCATTGAAATTCAAACACTTTTTGGCAATTGTAGAGACAGCTCTGTTAGTAGGTGATACATGTTCATTGTCAGTTAAGGTATAAAAATTATACTGAAATTTACATCTGTACCCCTGGCATCAGAGAGATATTTCAGGGAAAATATTAGAGGCCAAGGTAATGAATAATCAGATGAAGATTAAGGAAAAAAATGCAGGTGAATGGAAACATGGAAGAAAAACATAATCCTAGACATAATCCATTATGTTTTTTTAATTTGTTTTAGTTGTAGGTGGACCCAATATATTTATTTGATTTTTTATGTGGTGCTGAGGATTGACTCCAGGGCCTCACACATTCTAGGTGAGTGCTCTACCACTGAGCCACAACCTCAGCCCAATCCATTATTTTTGACCAATAGCTTGCAATTTATTTGTTTAAAGAATAGGATGTCCTGTTAAGTTAAGAAATTAAATTCAGGGTTCATGGTATACATCTGTATTACAGCATTTACCTATAATGGGAGGTCCTGGGTTGAATCCCCATAATGAAAATAAAGGACATATGTATCCAATGAATTAAGTTGGTTTTATTGTAATGGGTCTTGTATTAAAAGTTTGGATAATTAATTTTTTAATGAGAGGATCTGTAAGTATATCGTTTTGGAGAGGAGAAAAAATGAGATTAATTTTACAGTAGGAAATTAAAGGTGCTTGAAGCAGAAATTTTAAGGAGGTTGCTGTCACAGTTTAGGTAATGGGTAAGATGTACATATGTTTGATCAGAGAAAGTAAGGAAAAGAAATATGGATGGGTTAAAGGAATAATAATGGTGATAATAATCAAAGAAGGAACGAAATGGAGATTTTTTCATTGGAGAATTCAGTTACTCTCTTTAATCTCTCATGAAATTTGGAATGCTGCTGGTCCTCCATGTGTACCTCAACATACACAATCGATTTATTTATATACACTGTTACAGAGACCCCTACATAAAAGAAACCCCAAAATGAAATCATAAAGTGGAAAACATGAAGTTATTGTTAGGTGAAAGTTTCAATACCAAATATAGTTAAATAACTTGGAAACATTCGTCCTAATCCACCATGAGAACGTCATGTTGAAAAGGGATGTCATATACCATATATGTTGATTATGAGAATTAAAGAAGATAGACCAGAGCAAAGACAAATAACATGGCATCGTTCCTGATAAGAAAGTCATTTAAAAACATTAAATCTTTTTCACCCTTGTGGCAATGTGAAGGTCACACTATGCATTTAATTACAGGTTCAGAAACTTTCTCCAAAGGCTCAGATGATAAATATTTTAGACTTCACTGGCAAATAAACCCTATTGCCACCACTCACCTCTTCAGTTGCAGTGCAAATGCGACCATAGGCAGTGTGGAAACCAAGAGGTCCAAGTTCCAAGAAAACTAGGCCCTAAACAAACAAGAAGGTGACTTGGCTGTGGGCGAGGTTTTTGACAGGCTCTGACCTACTGCTGATATTTCATGGGCAATTGGTCTGAGCTGTAATTTTGTTGGAGGTAATAGAAAGATGATGTATTAAGTAGAAGCATGGTATAACGTGGTTATTCTATTTTATCATCGTTTTGTCTCTATATTAGATCTTCCTACCAAAATGTAAACCTATTTATTTTACCCATCTTTTTAAAAAACCCTTAAAAATATTCTCTTGACCCCACATTTATAACTTTTTTATTTTGCCTTTTCTTTTCAAAACCGACTCTTTCAATTTCTTTGCACCTATTATGTCTTATGTCTCCTCTGTTCCTCTAAAGGATACGCTCGCTTCAAGGTTGCCAGTGGACTCCAGAGAGCTGAATTCAATACTCACTTCTCAGTCACCATCTCATTTTCAAAACAGCTCAGCATCCTGCTATTTCGACATTTTGCACTAGATTTCTTACTTATTATTTTAAAAATTAAGGCAAAGAGAAGTACTCAAATACTCCAGGTGGCAGTTGTTGGATTCCTACTGTGTGCCCAGCTCTGGAATGATCTAAGCAGTAGCCTGTGAGATAAACATCCAGCAAACATTCTCTCACTTTCAGATGTACTTCAATCTGGAAGACATACACCAAATGTTCCTCACTCACTCTTTTTCCTCAGTCTTTCCCATAAACAACTTAACAAACATCTTTTCTTTCTTTTTGTAGCTTTTCAAGGACAGAATGAGGAGGTGCTGAAGCAGGCTTTCCTATTGATCTTGGGGCTTGGTGAAAAAATACAATTAAAGTTGCTCCCAACAGGGCACCATAAGCTCCAATCCGCTAAATGGCCTGAAAGAGGCATAAGACCACTGAGGCTCTGTCAGGGGTAAGGAAAACAGGAAGTTGCAACCTAGACATTCATGAAATACTTGTAGGACATGGGGCTAACCAGTTTGACAGTAGAGTATATTGATAGTAATATGAAGCCTCCAGAGGCAAAAGCATAAATCTATAACTTTTGTTTGCATTTTATTGTTAGTTTCACTTATTTTACAGTTGACAAATTTTTCAATAAACCTCTCCAGCAGCATTGAATGCTCATCAAATAAAACAGTATGCATTATAAAATTGTATGTATTTAAGTTGCATTGCTTGAGGCAGCTAATGATAACCCATGATTTTTACAAAATATCCCCATTTCCCATCCCACGAGGGCCATCATGATGTGATCACCCCCATGAAAACCAACAACTTCAGGCCAGCAGAAAAAACAGCCCCGTTCAGCAGTCAGCACTCAGTTTAGGAGAATCAGACCTATAGAGAGCAATCTGGCCAATGAGGCAGAGGTGTGCTCAGCTGTTCTTCTGAGAATGGCTGGTTATTAAGATCAAATTGCTGTTGTTCTAACTTAATTATGTTCATTTTCCTTATTTTTTCCTTTTTTTCCTCTTTCATTTGGCATATTTACAAAGTTTTACTGGTGCATTATAATTATACGTAACAGTAAGATTTGTTGTTCTATTCCTACATGCACAAGATAGGACAATGAAATTCAGGCAGTTTTGTTCCCTGGGACCTACTCTTTCCCTGTGCATTTTCAGTTCCAGATGGTATTAGTCTGTTAATGCTGCCACCAAATTTCGTGGGCTGGGTGGCTTAAGCAGTGGAATTTTTGTTGTTTTCAGACTTGGAGGCTGAAAGTCCAAGATGAATAAGTCAGTAAGTTTAGTTTCTTCTGAGGCCTCACTCCTTGGATTGGCCAAAGTTCTTCTAATAAATGTATTTAGTGGAAAAATAATGTGCATTAGGGAGAGTGATGCATTGTGTAAGGTAATAATATGGTATAGACTTCACGCATTCTATTTCTTCATTACCTTTGCTCTATATTAAGTATTCCCATCAAAATATAAGCCTGCATCAGTCATATTGGTTTAGGGGCACCCAGTCCCTTTTGTACTGCTTTGAAGAAAGCCAGCCAGGGGTGGTGCACACCCATAATCCCAGAAACTGGGGAGGCTGAGGCTAACGGATGGCAAGTTCAAGGCCAGCCTGGGCGAACTAGAGAGATGCTATCTCAAATAAATGCATAACTAAATCCACATGTTAGGCCTTCAAAGTGGAGACCATAGGGAGAGAAACAATTCAGCCTTTAAATATTCAGTCTACACATAATTTTTCCTTTCCCCACATATAAAATAAAGTGATTCCTAGCTGGGCGTGGTGGCGCACGCCTGTAATCCAAGCGACTTGGGAGGCTGAGTCAGGAGGATCGCGAGTTCAAAGCCAGCCTCAGCAACTTAGCGAGGTCCTAAGCAACTCAGTGAGACCCTGTCTCTAAATAAAATAAAAAATAGGGCTAGGGATGTGGCTCAGTGGCTGAGTGTCCCTGAGTTCAATCCCTGGTTCCAAAATAAAATAAAATAAAATAAAATAAAATAAAATAATTCCTACTTAAAAGCTGGCCCTGATAACAGAAGAGCTTTGCTGAAAGACGACATCAGCTTTATACACAGTCATCAGTTGCTTCAAACTAACGCTCATTTAACTTCATACCAAATCTTTTGTTTTTATCCAATTTGTGAAAAAGAAAATTACATCATTGTTGAAGAGAAAGTACTCAGGAAAATTCCAATGTCACATAGCTGAAGAGCTGACTAAATCACATGAAAAAGGTAGAGAGAAAATTCGTTGTTTTTATTCTTTTCAATTCAGTACAAAAATAATCAACATAAAAAACTTTCAAACATGCACATAAAAGGAGGAAATGTGAAATACTAGAGAAATAGCCTATAGGAGCAATCATGATGACACAAAGTGCTGAGATGTGTTCAGAAGACAGTGGGTGCTTTGACATTACCCAATGGAGTTGAGATCAGGGAATGCAGATCTGGGGCACTCCCAAAGCTTAAAAGGCAAGAAATAAGAACTGTGATGGCCATCAGCACTGCTGGTTCTCCTTCAGAGCAGAGGGTAAGAGTGCAGGTTCCTACTCACTGAAGTGATGTGCCCACCTGACCCTCTTTGGCCAAAAAATGAGAGAAGAACTGGCAGGTGTCACTCCTGGCAGCAGCTTGAGAGCCAGAGTGCGAGCCCCATTACCCTTTCCTTCCTTGCTGGCAATCGTGGGATAATGAAGGAGGTGGAGGATCCCCCAACGTGAGTCCCTGAGCGATGATGATGTGAGGCAGGATACCCCAACCAAACCTGCTTGGGTTGCCTGGTGGGAGAGAGAAATGGCACACTATGATTTTAGGTCACTGGGCTGTTCTAGGCCTGAGCTGGCAGCCCCATAGCTCCTCCTATTCAGATCAGTATGATGTCTTTAAGCAACAAAGTAATAATCCAATTAATCATTCAGTGCCCTTATGATGTGTGAAATAGAATATCTGCATTAGTATTTTTCAATATGATTATTTATTATTTAAAAACTTATAATAAAATATAAAGGAGAAAGGAAAATACCAGGTTTAATGACAAGCTGAAGTTCCTGACCTAAGTTGACACATCAAGTAAGCTGAATTTAGCCTAAGTAATAAACTTTGCCTTCATACTTAAATAAAAGTGTTTTAGGATGTTATTTAATTTGTACTTCTCTAAAGGTGAAAAAAAGCATTATGTATGCCTTTGTTCGTTTGGTTAGGGAAGACCCTCAGACTGAAGAGTAACAAAAATTAACATTCTATTTATGATTTTATAATAAAAGAGATATTTTGATGTGATCAATATCTTTACTACCAAATTTAAAAAAAAAAAAAGAAAAGTTGTTTACTGCATGAGGGAAATCATCATGGAGACAAAGAGTTGCCCAGGTGTTTAACAGCTTAATGAAAGGTGCTAAAGAATGGCAGACCTATAAAAGGTGGCTGCTTTATTTTATTCTCTTGTAATATGAAAAGCAATAGTGCACTGGAAATTTTACACACTGGAAATTTAATTCCCTCATATTTATGTTTTTAAAGGTTTAGAAACTGAGGAGAAAAAAATCTAGATCAGCAAATTAAGTTACATTCACACTGATTGGCATGGGCAGATGCAATTCCATTCCTTCTTTCTCCTGGTGATACCAAAGGTCACATCTCAGAAGGAAATGGGAATCTCTGTGTCTCAACCTGACACATTCCATTTGGTGCCCGAACATGATTTGCCTAAGTAGTTATGAGTATGACACAGTTAATTTAGCAAACACAATGGTTTGTTCAATAACATTAGCCCTTTAGAAAAGATCCCACCTGTTTCCTAAAGTAAACATTATAAGATGTAGGTATAATTAAAATTTTAGACAGTATCCAACTCTATGGAATGGAAAAGTATCCAATAAAATGAAGTTATATAAATGTTTTCATTAGATGTCATGAATAAAGACTAAGAAAAGCATGTGAGTTTTTGAGGATATATTTATTTTATATTACTCAGAAATAGACTTTGGTGGTCAAAGGCCAGTTAGACATTCATGATCAAAGGAAGGCATTATATCTTAATAAAATATCAGAGCAAAATGGAAACTTCAGAACATGGTCTACAAGCCTGTATGCATACTCTTTCCAATTTGATTTCTTACCATTTCTCCCTCATTTATTTTTATTAGGCCTCACTGGCTTTCTTTCTCTTTCCTATAGAAATCAGCTCTTCCCACCTGAGGGACCTCTGCACTTTCTGGGGCCTAGAATAGTCTCCTGATGGACTTGCATGCTCTCTCAGCTCCAGAGTCACCTGACGAAGCTGTCTTTCACCTCTCAATCACAGGCAGCTCCCACTTTCTCCCGTTTGCCCTCTGACCAGTGATCACCCTAGATGGTGTCACATTCGCTCATTTTATCAGCTTATGACCTGCCATTCCTACCAAAGCACTAGGACTTGGGACAGCAGGGATATTCTCTGCCTTGTTAATTGTCCATCTTTGTGTTCCACTAACACGTGTTGAATAAAAGAGAGAAAACCTCTTTTTTCTTCGTATTTCTGTGAATTCATTTTATTAGCCATTCTCGGATGTTCATACTTCCTTAAATTTTATCACAAACTACTCACATCCAACTTTTATTACTTGTCTTCTGCACAGCTGCTCATATATATATATATATATATATATTCAGAAATCTCATTGGGCATATGGCATAGACAAGTATGTGATTCTGTCCCAGGCCTCAATGCTGACTTTAAGTATAACTTAAAAGAGGACCATTAACTTCTCTTTATCAGTTAAAAACTGAAATGATTCATGATTTGCTTATCTTTGCCATATGGAGATCCTTAAATAATTTGTCACATAATTTTTTGACCTCATGTACCAGTTTTATATGTGTTCTTAACTACATGCTGAATATGTCTATACTAATATACTGGAAAATAAAGTATTGGAAAGGTGGGTATACCACATCTGTATATGTGCTCTTAATGAATAATAAAAACACTCAAACATTCAGTCAATACCAACACATTATGTCTTACTACCAGAGGAATGACAGGCTATTCTGAAGGATGCTAAGCACAATTAAATAACATAATTACTACACCTAAGTGGCAAAGCTGACATCCACAATGATATTCTTCAATCATTTACCCTTTGTGAAAAACAAGAACCAGCAACTTCATATTAATCATGTTTCTTTTTTAAGGTATAAAGGTGGTAAGATAAGAAAACAGGAAAAGTGAAAGAGAGTGAATCACTTCCCTTATTCCCATAACTGAATATTTGGTAACATTTTTCTCCAGGAATTTTATTTTAACTGCAAAAATGGAGGGTCAGGTTTTGATAGAGGTGAGGATGGAAGGACAAGCCTCTGTGGAAGCAATGTCTCAAGTACAGGTGCAGAATTACTCCGGAGAGATGAGAGATCTAGTTTACCTGGAACAAGATGGTACCTGACGATAGCAAAGTGGCCCTGGAGAA
The DNA here is from genome assembly GCA_020662805.1 of Glaucomys volans. NCBI lineage: Eukaryota > Metazoa > Chordata > Mammalia > Rodentia > Sciuridae > Glaucomys > Glaucomys volans. The sequence goes on from JAJEJO010004830.1 coordinate 613,497, forward strand.
AATGAAATGAAGCAAAAAGGTTTAAAATTTTATTTCTCAGGATACTGGGGAGACATTGAAAGTTTTTGAATATTACACCATGTCAGTGTTTTGAAACTAATAAATGTACTGAGTTCATAAATGCATCAAGATGTGTTGAACAAATAGACTACTACAGGAAATGGCACACAAATACTCCTCAGTCTTAGGAAAGCCAATATCATAGTGATATTCAAGGAAAATTGGAAGAGTGAAGATAAGTAACATCAAATATTATTAAGTAATGATCACTGTTGAAGAGAGTAAGGGGTATTGAGGGTTTCAAAGAGAATACTGCTCCCGTTGTATTTGGACTATGGGACAACAGCAGCTGGGACCAGAGGAGAGTGGTCAAAAGCTGCTTTAGATCACACATGTCTAAGGCAAGGTGAGAGCAAAAAGAAATAAGCCAGCATTGAAGCCCAGTCCCACAGGAGACCAAAGTGCAGCAACCTCAGGCATGACTTTGGACTCCATTGGTACTGAGTGGACATGAGTTGGCATGGGAAGCCCAGGCTGAGTAGCCAGCTGTCCAGAAGCATCTGTCCAACTACATACAGCAGGACTTGTCCAGCAGAAGAGGACAGGTGAAAGCACATTGCACATCTGAGGAGCAGCATCCAGAGGTGCCCAGATGTGGACAGGCATAAAGCAGGATGCCAGAGGAAATGCTCAGAAAGAGAACGCTGTTCTGAACAGGCAAACTGAGGAGGCAGTGGAGATCCAGCCATGTCAGAAGCCAATTCAGAGGACATAAGGAAAGTGCTGAAGTTTGTAGTGTCCATGGGTGCTCAGAATGTGTCTTACTAGAGAAATGGAAACCATGCTAGTGCCAAATGGAGCAGAGAAACGCACACTGACTTCTAGACCTAGCATCTGCCCAAGCTGTGAACTTGGTGACTTACTTTCAAGTGCTGTCAGATTGTCTGAAGCTTCTGAAACATCTCCAACTCAGCAGGGAATGCTCACCACTAGAAGGATAAGGGTGGATGATTAAACTACACAAAAAACGTGGAAACAGAGAATGGAGGTGGAGAGTAACAGGCAAGGACCTGGGAGGACACGGGCACCTGGAGAATCAGGTGGATAAAGTGTGGGATGCAGAGGATACGCCGACAAGATCAGCTCAATGGGGCCTGAAAGTGGGGTGAAGGGAAGAAAAACAGAAATAATTGGCCAACAGGAGCAAGTGGTTCAGTGGTGAAATGCAATGAGTTAAATAATCAATAAGATGGATTGAAGTAAGGTTTTGTTTTTAAATATGTCACTGAAATTATAAAATATATTATAACTAAAGAGAAAGTTGAATGGAACATACGGAATTGCCAGAAAAGAGAAAGTACAAGAATATTACACTTGGGGAAAAACCTTATAGAGTATCATCATCTAGAGTTTAAAAACAATAAGGAGAAAATAAAAGACAACAAGGACAGAGGAACTATATTCAGAAAGCAAGAAGACAGTGAGTGACAGTGTAAAAAAGAATTTGATGATCATTGGGTGAAAAAATTGAAGGATAGCACGTATATTTAAAGCATAGTATTAGCGTATAGAAAAGTAGTCCTTCTAGACAAGAAGACACAATATTTTATCTTAAAGGGTTAGCAAATGAATTCAAGAGTTAAAAAAGAATAGGGAGTATGTTATGCTCATTGCTAGATGGAGTATAGCATAATCCATATGAAAAATGTTAATCTGACAAACAAGACTGGAGCCCATTAGCAGGCAGAAGAGAAAGAGCGGGTCAGGACGGAAGTCCACATGGAAGTGGTGTGTTCTGGACACAGGATGACTGACGCTGAACTAAAGTCACTTAAGTAAGAGCCTTGGAAAAGAATGCCTCATAGCTGTCAGAGCAGAGGAGAAAGGAGACATTACATGGAAATGAGCATTTTTGAGGCGAGAAGGAAATTTAAATGGTTTTCTTTGGATCTCATCGACCTTCTTACTTAAGTAAGAAATAAGGAGTCGTTTCTCCTAGGCATTGAGGACCAGAATTCTGGAGATTGTGATTAGATATTTGATCATTAAAAAGACACTTTGGGAAATTTGATAGCAAATTTATAAGTGATATGTGTAACTAAAAATAGCACCAATAAATTTATTATACTTTTTCCATAAGCAAAAGAGCAAGTTTGTTATTCTGTATATCATCTTTTATATCCAATTTTCACTTCCAAGTGGTTCCATAATTCACAAAAGTAACATGTACATACGAAATCTAATGGAGGGAATATTAAGAAGCAAGAGTACCAATTAATACACACCAATTTCTGGTTCCAATCTTCAAAGGCAAAAATTTTTTAACTAATTATGAAGTACTCAAACATTTTTACCACTGTTAACTTGTGTAGTTATAATAGTACCCCTTCTCCTGACCCTCTTAGCTTTCTAATTTAGTTATATCAAAATCTGTAGTTTAATGACTATTAAACTTGGAAAATAAAATTATACTGAAAAATTATCCTATAATAGATAAAGAAGAAATAAGTGCTGACTTTAAAAGATGAAGCCTCAGTACTCTCCTTGACTTCTCTTTCTTCGCTTCTTCCCCAATATTTCTCAGAGGTAGGTGTACATTTGTATTTGTAGGGCATCTGACATTTAATTCATGCTCTCTAATCACAATTAAGTAGTTTATAATGTGTCTATTGTTGATTTTAAAAGAAACAGCAAATACCATACTTTAGAAACTTAATATATATAAATATTGATTGATGTAAATCCAATTGTCACCCTTGAATTTATGATACTTAGATGTACACCCTTGGGTATTATAACTATAAATATTTCAATGTCACCTCTACTCAGCAATTCAATGGTTAACATTTCATGGATTAATTTATACAGAGTCTAATAAGGACTTTCAATAAATTTTTTAAAATCAAGCAACAATATGGCTTGCTTTATTTCTTGTCATGACATTTTTAAGACTTTATTTTTACTAGAGTTTATGGTTCTTATGTGTTTATTCTTATGATTAATTTATTTGTTTATTTTTTGTGGAATTTCTCTTACCTGTATTTTAAGTTCATAATATGTATTTGTTCTTTTATCACCAGTTCATGCTGGTAACTGCTTTCCTTATTTAAGTCCCACTCTAAAATGTTGCTGGGGAAGGAAGAGTTTAATTATTTACTTTCTTAGCTACAACATTCCAGGTGATTGCTTCATTTTTGCTCTCTCCTAAATGCAGTCTACTTCCTCTTAGTGACTGGATAGTGTCAAGTTTTATGTTTGTTTTGGTTTGCTTTTTGTTGTTGGTGTTGTTTGTTTTGGTTTGCTTTTTGCTTTGTTTTGACCACTAGCACAATCATAACAGGCCTGAGTCACTAGTTACATATTAATAAGAATGACAAGTCCACCTCCTCATGTAATATGGATTTTGGCTGTTATAGGACACGTACACAAAAAGGCCTATGTGAAAAATATCCTCTCTATGTCAATCTCAATGCATGATATGTGTCTAAATTACATGATTTGATTTTGGGCACATTTTGAAACCAGAGAACAAAACTTCAAGATGTAATAGACATTCTCCAAACTCAAAACTCAAAATGAGAAGGATCAAAAGGATTTGCCCAAATACACCTTCAAATAACTGGTGTGTATCCAAACTTGATTTATTATATGTTATGCATTTTTGAATTTGTATATTTGTACCATATGTTATACGAGAAAAAGGAAATAAGCAATAGCTAAATTTTTGCAATAGTTTATCCAGTCTCTTATTTATTTTCCTCAATGACACCTTTTTAGTTTGAAATAAATATGGGCAAGAGCAGCGATAACTAGTAGCTGACCTCAGTATTCCTAATGGTTCTGCAGTTACAACTTAGGAAAATTTCTGAATGGAAGGTAAAAGGAAAACTCTCTCCTGCCAGTCCCAACATAAATCATGGATGGACCGACCTCCATATGAATTGGGCTATGGGACTTTTGACAAGGCACCAAAGGCAGCCACTGAGAGCAGAAGTTCAGGGATTTCTTTAAAAGTCATTTATTTTTGGCTACATGCCATCTTTGAAAGTCTTTCCCCAGGCAATAAACATTAGAAGCTTTATTATCATTTTCCCAGTCTTCAGGCCCTCTGGGACTCAGACGGCTTGTCTCACTGTAGCCTGGGGCTGCCTTAGTGACTTTTTCCAGAAAAAGTAGCCCCAGTTTGCAGCGGAAGTCACCAGGTTAATCTGGTGCTTGGATCTGCCTTTCCCCATGGATACCGTCTTACACTAAATCCTAATTTCCCATTATCCAACTCCCTCATTAACACTCTTTGCATTAAGACCCCTCAGTCATTGCATTTCCAGTCTCGTGTTTTCTGGAAGGAGTCTGGCATTTATATTGTGGGCATTCTCCACTAAGGTTCCCATAGTGCTGCCATCAGAGTGAGCTTCGTTTCATTTTATCAGCCCTCAGATCTGGAAGAAGATAGTCAAATAACTAGAACTGTCCTCTGTATACCTAGGACTGTTTTATGAATGAGAAAATTCCTTCTTTTTATTTATATTTTTGCTAACAGTCTCTTGACAAATGCTATCATTACAGTAGCTTGCTACTTTGAAAATACCCTGTTCACCAGAGAACCACCAAGAAACAAAAACCAGCAGCAACAAAAAATTATTAATAGTTAAGTTTATTCAAAGAAAATAATCTCCTTTCTTACATGCCAGTGTGCAGTAATGAAAGGTTAATATATTTAAAATATAAATTATTCAAACTTGAGCTCAAAATGCTTTTCGTGAATTAATTTTCCACATTGTTTCATTATGTCTTAGAAAGATAACACACACACAAAAAAAGAGCATAGTAATTCCAATGAGAAATGAGATATTTTCCTCAGAAGAAAGAAAGCAGGAAGAGAGAGAAAAATGTCTAACAATTGGTTCCCATTTACACTTCCCTAATGCAGACTTTCATGGACCATGCCTTTTGACATGTGTCAATCAGGAGAAGATCAGCAGATCCAAGTCATCCTAGATATTTTTCTTAGACAGATTTTATGTAGCTAATCAAAGACCACATAAGAGGGGGGAAGTGAACCCCAGGCAACTTCTTCCAGGAAATCAGGAATTTTAGGTATTAGGAGGAACAGCATCTGATGACCCCATATGAGCTCAGCACCAAAGTGCTTCAGGGGGAATTGGGGTCCAAGAAGGCATTGCGATGACCTCAGCTATGTGCCTGGAGCCCTGCTCATTCCGCACAGCTCCCTGATATTTATCAAGAGATTACAGGGAACTGCAGCACCACGCCTCCCACTGTGGTAGTGATGTTGCCTGAACAACAGACAGTCCTTCACAACGTCATCACAATGAGTCAGAGGTGGAGGTTCTGCAGTGACACCATCTTGTTTTAAACATATGATCAATGTCGTTTATAAAAATTTGATGACTGGTGGGTACAGTGACACATTCCAGTAATTGCAGTAACTTGGAAGGCTGATGCAGGAGGATCAGCCTGGACGAGTTGAAGACCAGCCTGGGCAACTTAGAAAACCTTGTCTCAAAATAAAATTTAAAATAACTGGAGATGTATCTTGGTAGTAGAGCACTTGCCTAGCATATGTGAGACCCTGGGTTTAATCTCCAGTAGGCAAAATAATATTTTAAAAAAGGTAAAGTTTGATGATTTCAGTAGGTGATACCTATTTTAATGTGGGTTATAAATGTATGTAAAAATACATACATGCATAGTACATATGTACATCCACATATACCTACATACATATAAGGAGAGAGACAGAGGGAGACAAAGCACCAGTGAGAGGTTTTTCTGCATTTTCGTGCACATATTTCATGTTGTTTAACCATTACCACAATCCTCCTGTTACAGTACTGATGTTCAGAATAGGAAATTTGTCCCTATCCACAGAGTTAATAAATGCCAAGTTGGGACTTGAACTTGGTTTTGTTTGACTCCATGGTGCCTACTTCCAAGCAGTGATATCTATAGATAGTTAAATTTGATGGGGTGTGTGACATGATTAACTATATTGAAGGAGACAGATATTGTTGCTATTTATTCATTTTTATATTTAAATATTAGGGTAATGCTTTCTATGCAGTTAATATGCTGGTATCCACTCAGGTTCTCACTTGTTCCACCTTCATGTTCCACAGAACGTCCCAAGGAGGAGGGAAATTCTGATTCAGTGAACTCCACGATGTTCCCATTTTCTTCTAGATTTTGTGGATATATCTGGGGTAAGTTATCATGTATGAGACAATTTTAGTAAAAGTATGATTTTTAAGTATTTAATCTTTATTGTACTTTGAATCCAAGGTACATATTTGCACATTCACTGGGTAATTCACAGTTAAATACTTTAGAGTCTTTGCATTGAAGAATGAGTCTCATCAAAGTCCAGAACTGGTAGAGACAGAGGAAGCTTGCTATACACCTCAAGGTGCTGGTGAAATAGAGAAAGTCAGGAGCAGAGCACTGTGAAAAGGAATCGACATTGACTGGAAGATGAGACCCCAGCATCAAGGTCATCAGGGACATCTCTCAGAGGAGCCTTGTCTTGGAGGATTTAGAGGATCCCCATTCTGGGGCTCGGGTGCACTGTGAAGAGAGCATGAGGCCAATTCTTTCCTCTTTTTTCTCTTCATCTGTTCTTCTAGATGTTACCCAAGGGGAGCCCAAGTAAGGAGTCCCACAATTATCAAGAGAATTATGAAAAGAGGAGGAGGACACTGATCCCCTCTGTGTCGGTTGAACTATGAGAGCTGTAACCTAATCCGTGCATCTGGGTGTGAACTAACTGGGTGATAACTGTAGGTGGGTGCAGCCTGCCTGGAGGAGGTGGCCCCGGAGGCTGTCCTGGAAGGGTGCACCTTCCTATGGTTCCTTCCCCCCTCTGTCCTTCCTGACGCCACCATCGCCTGAGCATCTCTCCTCCACTGGTCCCTTTCCCCATGATGTGGTGTCTCACGTTGGGCCCAGAACAATGGCATTGACCATCAACAGACTGAGGACTCTGCATCAATGAGCCCCTGATGAAATTTTCCTCCTCTAAGTTGTCAGGTGTTTGGTCACAGCACTCAAGGAGCTGACTAAAACACCTTCTATCCGAGCATTAATTAGCAAAAGTCCTGGACTGACCCCTTGGCTGTGCATGTGTCGAACAACCCCAAAACAGTGGGGAAAAGAATCCTATAATTATAAACACAATGGAATGCTATTTAGCCATAAAGAAGAATGATATTACAGGATTTGCAGATAAATGGATGGAATGGGAGAATATCATGCTAAGTGAAATTAGCCAATCTCCAAAAATCAAAGGCCAAATGTCTCCCTGATAAGTGGATGATGATACATAGTGGTGGTGGGGTGGGGGTAAGAGAAGAATGGAGGAACTTTAGGTTATGTAGAGGGAAATGAGAGGCAGGAGGGGGAGAGGGTATGAAAGACCGTGGACTGAGACAGACATCATTCCCCTATGTACATGTATGATTACACGAATGGTGGGAATCTACGTCGTGCACAACCATAGAAAGGAAAAGTTGTACAATGGATCAAAATGCAGTCTAAAAAATCTTCTAAATAATATTTAAAATAGGTTTTATTTCTATCTTTTCATTTATTCATTCACGCATGCTGTCATTCAGCAGTGACTGTGGAGTAACAACAGGGTTCCAGACCCTAGAACAGAGCAGAAAGAAGGCGGGGAGGAAAGGGAAAGATAAGAAGTAAAGAAATAAGTTTGCAGAAAGAGAAGGAGATAACTGTGATGAAGAAAATGTAAGAGCAAAAACTAGACCTGAATCTTTGCTACAACGGGACTTACACTCCAGTGAAGGGGACAGATAATACAAAATAAACAAGTGCCTTCCACGTAAGGTGTTGATAAGTACTAACGAGGGAAGCATGAAGCAGGGAAGGGAATATGAACTCCGATTGGAGCTGAAATGTATTCTGTGGCCCAAAAAGGCCCCCCCCCCGAGGAAGGGGGTCTTATGAAATACCGAGGAGACCTGTGGAGCAGCCAGCAGGAGTCTGAAGAAGACGCAGGCAGAGGGAGAGCAGGTGAAGGCCAGAGTCTTGGGGAATGCATCTGGTCTGTATAGGGACGTCCTGAGAGAGCAGGGCCTGGGGCAGAGGGTCAGGGCGTGGGCGCAGGAGGAGCGGGCAGCGATGCAGCCTGGAGGTGGTGCAGAGCCCATGCCTCCCGAGGGCACGGAGGAAAGCCAGGCTGCACTTCCTAGGTGTTGCCCTGCAGTGTGGTTGGGCTGACAGGGGCCTGAGCAGGCATGGAGATGGGTGCATGCCTTTTGAACATTCCACATGGGAAGGGCAGCAGGTGGGTTTGGGTAATGGAGGCCTCTGATGAGAAGTGGCCAAATCCTGACAGCACCCATTCAAGGCATTCCTGAGGACAGATTCAGGGTGAAATGAAAGGGACACATTGAGGGCAACTCCAAGTTTCTGGGCCTAAGACGTGGAGAGGTAAAAGGAGGAAGGCTGCAGATACCAGAGTGGGGGGTGCAGGGGGTGGGAGGATACTGAGAACACTAAGGACAGGTGCAAGGTGAAAACCAGAGAGAAGACTGCTCTTCTCTGCTATGCACACTGCCTCTCTATGCACGATCCACCCATAGAAACAAGTGAGACTGACTAGGGAAGAAGGAAAGTGCTGATGTAACATCAGCAAAGTACAGTTAAACAAAACAGAATAAATAGGTCTGAAATAATCCCACCACTCAGAGTCCTCAAGAGAGAAGACAGTTCAAAGCTCACCAGCATCCTCTCTATTCAGGTCTCTCTTCCACTGGCGTGCTAGGTTGCTTCTCAGCTGCTGTGGAAGTGGACTTGGAGTTTGACGTCTGCAGTGAGAGACATAAAGTACCTATTGGCCACGTCCCCATTTGCTGAGCCAAGAGATTCTCTCCCTATGCCCATGTGGGATCGTCACCATGCAAGTTGAGGAATTTCACTATCACTGAAGATTTTGCTCATCAGTTTCTCATTTTGCATGTCTACATACTTGAACCATTGAGAATGGTTACATTTATTTTCATCTCACATGAAAATGTAAGAACAGTGGAGGATTTTTTTTCTTTTAGGGAAGAGAGGATTGAAGGCAGAGGATGGAGAGGATTGAGGATTGTAGAGCTGCTGCCCAAACACCTAATTAAGTGAAGAACAACGAGGACAAATGTCTGGATGGAAGTAAGCACGTGATGTTGTCTTCTACTAGATGGTGGGAGAAAAAGTAAAGAGAGGAGGCAAGAGGGATGACTTCAGAGAGAATGAAAAAGGGAAAAGTACGTGTTTGTTGCCATATAACATGTATCATGGTGTTTATTGCCATGATATTTGTTAACATTTGTTTATTGTTGTAAGTCATCAAAATTAGTGACTGGGTTCACTTGTGGGTTCAGTTGTTCATTCACTGGGTTAGTGCCAGGTCACTGCACCAGATCCTTTGGTGTTGAGTGTCCAGCCACGAACAGAGCAGTCAGGATCCGCATCTACATGAACTCGTAACCTAATGCTGAGAACACACCCTGACTACACAGTCATACATCTAGGTTTTTGTATGCATTACAAAGAAGAGAACAAGTTAGCGCAAAGAAGAACAGGTGAAAGAATGTAGTTTCTATGGTGTGAGGTGTAAGATGCTATTCAAGCTGAGGCCTCATGGTAGGAAAAGGGAATAGATGAGAATAACTGAATAAAGTCAATAGCTAAACAAAAGGTGTAATATTCAAATAAGCCGTTTTGCAAGTATGCACTTCAGAAAACAGATCAGGGATGGAGATGTAACTTTAGGTGTCAGACTCTAAGGCTGATGGCATTGAAAGTCACAAGAGTGAATTTGATAATCTGCAGGGAAGGTGTAGAATGAGAATTTTTTTTAATTGAAAGTCAATATCTTACTAACTTCAACATTGAGAAGACGATAAAGGAAGCATTTCTGGACAGAGAATATTCTGGTTTTTCTTTTCTGTCTTAACACTGCCATTCGAGCCCTAATTTTTAATCTAGTAATGCATGCTCTCAGGCTAATTCTGTACTTACAAGTCAATACTAAAGAACAATGGTCATGGTCAATCCATGTTCAAGACTTCTAGAGTCCATTCCTCCATGACCTTGGCTTTGCAGGAGGCACAACATAAAATTGTTAAATCCAGGGAAGGTTCTTTGCCTGCTGTTGTGTTTGCATCTACTTTCTTGTGGAAATGCTGGGACTTTCAGTCTTTAATCTTAGTCTGCAAGCCTGACAGATTTGAAATTGCTGCAGAAAAGTTCACTGAAAGAGATAAATCAGTGCATGATCTGCATGAAGCAGACAAGGCATCATCGTGGTAAATAAGACAACCCCAAGCAGCGCAGACACTGGGGGAGGCTCTCCAAGGAGCTCAGTAATAAAACCAGGGAACTTGAGAAATTTTAAGGAAACAAAAGCCACATCACATAAGATACTATAAAATTTCGCCCTGTAACTGAAGCACAGACATTCAAATCTATTCATGTGCTTTGCAAGCCTCCTGAAAGTTTCAGGACTCCTTGAGTCTGGCATTATAGTAAATGAATAAAGAAAAATAAAAATCCCAGGCACATAGTGAAAAGGTCAATGTAATAAAAATAATGAGCTTCTCTTTCCAATAACACTCTTATCAAAGTGGCATTTAAATCATAGTTTGATCCATCTGATTCTGATATCTAGAAGAACTCAATGCAAAGAATACAATATAACTTGCAAATTGGATATCATGATAGGTTTGTCTAAAAGCAGGGTGGATTTGAAAAGACCAGGAATCAGATTAATTTTCCTAAGTTGAGGAGGTTCCTGAATTATTGAAAGCATAACTGCCTCTGCGATCTCTTTCCAGTTGTGCGGGAGGACTGGGGATGCTCTTCATTCACAGGATCTCTTCTCTGAGGACCTCTGCCTGAGTTGCCCTGGAAGTGGAGCTTGATGGTAGTTTTCTGCTACTGGTCTTGTGCGCTTCTGGTGATGAAAGACACTGCTGAAACTTCAGTAGATACTTTAGAACCTGAAATTGGGAGGTCAGGTTCAACAGATGATTCAATGTCAGAAGAACAGGTGATGCCTGTCCCAGGTGGCCACCTGCAAGTGTTCTCAATTTCCTCAACCACAAAATAGCTTCCCTTGTGTGAACCTGTGCTCAGTGCACAATATCTGAGAGATGAATTAGTATTGAAATGTCTGTCTTATCTTCTTCCACTTCATTTTTCAAGAAACATTGCAAGCCTTTCCAAAAGCTAATGACTTATTTTGGAGACTGTCACCATGCAATCATAGCTGGACAGGATCACTTCAAAACAAAAGCATCACTGGGCAAAAGGTGGTCACTACAAACCCAAACAGATTTTAAAGTCACTCTTCAACTCCATAATGCCTGGGAATGGATTTTAGCACTAACAACAAATGCTGCTATGTAGATAAAGTTAATATTTTCACAGCTGATTATTATCATGGGAGAGAAAAATGGAATTTAATGAAAATAGGCAAGGATTCTTTTAGGAATAAAAGAGTGAGTATAATATTGGTGTTGCATAAAATTTCTGAAAAAACACAGATTCTAGGAAACAGCAGTCAGAAGTCTTCCAGCATGAGGCATGTGATATTGAGTTGCTTTATCTCTTTTCCTGTACACACTCTTTTCATTTTGTAGATGCACACCATGACGCAGGTAGTTTGAGTTTCTGAGGTTTCATCATGCCAGAGGAACCATACTTCATTCTTGCCCTCTCCCTTTAGCCCTACCACCCACCAACATCAAGCTCTGTCTTCCTGGATCTCATTCCTTCTAAGCCTGCCCTTTTTCTAGTATCAAGGCATAGTTGCAATTCTGTGTGTTGAACTTGTTTGTTGAAATGGGAAGGCTAAACTCAATTCTTAGCTCTACTTGTCTCTGAGCAAGTAATGAATCCTACCTCTGTTTCTTCTTAAGGTAAGTGAAAGTGACAATATGAACATTAAAGAGTTTCAGTAAAGATTAAATGAGGAAGTGGACCTGAGAAATAGCTAAATATATATGAATACTATTATCTCCAGGGTGCTACTACACTCAGTCATGGATTCCCATTAGAAATGACCACAATTTGGAAATCTTTGGTATACAAGTTAAATAATGAATAGGATTCCTTTGAAGTTCCAGAACCTGCATTCCTAGTTCTGGGGCATGTTTAAACCTTCAATATAGTCACTGAAAAGAATATGGATCCTGGGCATCACTTTCCCTGCCAAGCATTTTTGGAACAACTTGCCTATGATTGATTATTTTCCAGACTTATGAATTGACACCCCAAAGGTAGAATCCATAAAACTCTCAAGAACCTCAATTTAGAAGTGAATTTCTTTAGGAAGTAGGTCCATCAAAATCTCATCTCACCTCATGCTCATTCCCAAGAGCAGTAGGGCTAGGATGTCAAAATGATGAGGGCAGCAGTGACAGAAATTCCCCCTGCAGATCTAGCTTCTCTCAGCCAGTGGTGGGCATGGCACCTACAGGAATTTTAGTTGCAAGGGGTGGTAAAGAAAAGCCTCATCAGGTGATTGCTGCAAGAAAGACTGGTGTTATTTCTGGAAATGTAGCCTGAAGCTTGATCCTTTCATACCCCAAATTTTGTGAGCTACCCAATATTCTTTTAATAGACACAGTTTCTGCTTACTCAGCCAGATTCAGTTTGGGTTCCTGGCAATAAAGAACCTTGACTAATGCATCCATTCGTTGCCAGTTTGCAGGCAGAGTAGGTGCACACAGTGCAAAGGATAAATCCTCAAACGACACTTGAGTAAAGGTGAAACCAAGAGAGAAGCACTCACTAACTCATTTCAATTGGACAAAGTGTCTCAGGAAAAAGAGACTAAATGCATGGCTCCACTCTCCAAAGCCCAATTGACTCCGCTATCTATAATTAAGTAGAAAGAGAGACAGAGTATCACAGGGGCAAGAAAGGTCACAGATACAGCCCATGTGTAAATTATGCCTGGAATGGAACTATAAGTATGCTCATTACTATGTGGAGCTGGATTGGAATCAAATCAATAAGCCAACCTAGTTTTGAGAGTGTTTAATGGTCAAAGTCACAACTTTACTGGACTAAAAAAGACTTTTTGAGTTTCTGAGACCAGAAAAGACACTTAGGGTCAATTCGGTGACAATTAGGAAGGAGACTGAGAAGCATACTCAGCCCCTAGGAAAGTCCACATCCTCCAGCATCAGATGGTCCAGACAGGATGGTGGGAAATGAAGCTTTGAAAATCAGTGGGTGGGGAAGCTTATCCTGCAAGGAGCAAGAGAGCTTCATCAAAGAACATCCCCCAACGCTGGGTAAGAGGAACCAAGAATCATCAGCTCCACGGGATTCCATATTACTGCAGGTTAGCGATGCTTGTGTGCCTTGTGTTCTTGCCCTTTCAGGTTAGGAGGACTCATGCACCTGTTGCTCCATTGTGTATCTGGGATATGAAGGAGAGGAGAGGAAAGCAGTCTTCTCTAACCTTTTGTTCACAGATCCCAGTGTCAGTGGATGCTCCTGTGGACTAGCCATCGTGGAAAGCGTAACTGAGACTACCTGATAGAGCTGTCTTGGAGCTCCGTCTGCAGTCCCGTGCAGTAGGTCACGGATATGTTGGAGAGGGGGATAAAGGGGAAGAAAACAGGACGACATCTCACAAAACGACCCAAGAAATACGCTTTCTTTTTTTAGAAAGAAAGAATGCCTTTATTTTATTTGTTATGTGGCGCTAAGGATCAAACCCTGTGCCTCAGACATGCTTAGGCAAGTGCTCTGCCACTGAGCCACATCCTCAGTCCCAAGAAATATGTTTTCTTAAGACAAAGATTTGCACCAAAATGTGTGCCAGAGCTGATTAGCAACAAGGTACAACCTCGCAAGAAGAAAGTCAGATCTACATGCAACCTTTACATGTGTTGGAAATAAAACAAGAGCATTGACTACAATTTAGGTTTTAGTTACAATTGCCACGCATAAATCGTAAGAGTGGGAACTTGTGCCACAATGATTGATTCATCCTCTCTGTGTCCATGTATATAAAACCTACATTCACGTACAGACTAATTAGTAGATGGTCCCTCTGGATTAGGAACATGTTGGCAAATAATATTAAAATTATATAAAATCATAATTTGATTTATGAAGTTAATTTTATCAACCTATCAACATAGAATTGGTAAGTTGGAACCCTTCCCGGGCAAGCTTCATCCAAGGATGAGAGATGGCATTGACTGGCAATCCTTTACTTCCCACCTAAAGACACAGACCCTCAGCTGTTACTACAATCACACTCTTTTATTAGCTATTTCTCAAGAAATTAAACATTCACAATTTATTCTGAATTAAATTATTATTTTCTTAGTTGCTCTCATCATGTCAATGCTAACATAATGGAAAATTTATGTCTTTTTCTGAATTAATATGGATTTATATTTCTCCAAGAAAGTTAAATAAGGCTAAGGATCTAAATTCAATTTTCCAAAGAGATCATTCCCTTAATTAAAATACCAAAGAAGTAAATGCACAAAAGAAAAAGGAAATATTTTTTTAAATTATATAATTTTTAATGAAAAAAGACAAAAATTATCACAGAATTATGAAATAATGAAGCTTTTTCATTTTGATTGAGTAAATGTCCAGAACAAAGTCAACAAAAAATAGAACCACATGTTCACATCTCTAAATGAAGAAAAACTCCAAGCAAAATCTCATTTATCACATTGACATACAACTTGAAAAGAGACCAGTGAAAGAGTTCCAATTTTGTAAATCACAGTATTCTCCTTAAACTCTTATATTTCTGAGTTTAATATTTTTATTTAACTTTGATTTTAAAAGCTTATACTACGGAAAGACATCTGCACACAAACATTGGAATTATTCTTTACTTCAAACACAGATTGAAGTTAAGGTCCAAGTTACTGGGGAAGAGACCTATTTATGGACATGCTTATGGGGGAAGACCAATTCTGTCACTTTAGAGGACACCAGTCATTCATCAATGACTCCTTCAGTCATTCAGCAAATAGACTCAAAATAACTAACTGTCAACAGAGAGAAAGGCCTCATTAAAATATCTACCTGCATACACACATAAATAAATAACTAAACAAATGAGGGAGGGAGGGAGTTTGGGAACCCAAGTTGCTTTGCAGAGCAAACAAGGAAGAATATGTGGTTTAATTCATAACCATGCTTTAGCAGGCCATGAATCTGTATTTCAGGTCTGGTCCAAAAAGGGAATTGTGTAGGAGGTTTGTTACGGCCTACATGGAAAGGGTCACAGATCAGTTCCTGGTTGAATGTGGAGCTCAGGTACATTCGCAGACTCTCCAGGGAAGTCCTTTGAGAAAAACAAAGTCTTTGTCCTCACAGAGTCACTTTCACCTCTAAGTCACTGAATTTTCAATCCACCATTTGAATATCCATCAAGTAAGATTTGTGACTTTATTAAATGACAAGTTAGTGTCAGTGATGGCAGAAAAATACTGGTATTGAAAGGAGTAAATGGAAGGAAGACTGGCAAATGCCATGTCACACATTTAAAGAAGGACCATCTTTAGGGCATTCCTAGCAAGAAGGACTTGGAATGAAAGTCAGCTTCAAAGACAGCAAGACTCACTCTTGACCAGCAGTTCCTACCCAGAAGTGATTTCCATAACCGAGCACCCTACCACCAAGATGCCTGGCAATTGCTGGAGACAGTTTGATGGCCTCCATGAGGTAGAGGCCAGTGAAACGTCTCACTCCATAAAGAAGAACAAAGCAGAGCACAGAAGCTCGGGGAGAAGGCCAAGCCGCACTGCCATGGTCTCTTCCAGCATTGCCCATGCTCACTATGCTCCTCTGCCAGCAAAAAGGAAAAAAAAAAGTATTTTTTGAATGTTCAGAAATTTTAAAACCTACATTTTTCTATGTTCAGAAAATCCTCTGTAAATAAAAAAAAAGAAAGGTAATTTTCTTCTCAGGGACATTTATGTCATATTATATTACATCAAAATACCCATAATGAGCATGAGTACTTTGATTTTAGCCAGACTTCAGTTAAAAAATCCATTTCTGCTCATTATTAGTTTTTGACTTGAAGCGCATGCACCAAATTCTAATCCTAGTTTTCTCAATTTAGAGAATGGATGCTGGATTGCTCCCATTTCAGCTATGGTATGAAATGACTTTATTCAGAAGGAGCGCGCAGAGCAAGTAATACCAAAGGGATTATTACTGTCGTTATCATTATTTCATATGGTATAATATCGCCTACTCAAGCCCGATACAATTAAAACTGAAAAGCCTAAAGAACACTGATAATATTCTGGTGGGGGAGCCCAAATGAAAGAACAGACCAAAAAATACATTAATTTTCTCAAATCTCAGCATTTGCAGCTATGCAATTCCTTTCAGAAGGTGGAGTGGTTACAGGAGCACGGAACACTGAGCTTCGGCCAACCTGTGTCCCCAGGAAACAGAACAGTGCTAACAAGATAGGAGCTCAGTGTGCTCTAAAGCAACTGGGCTCTTTGATGCAATGGAGCGTGTCACTTACCCACACCACAGTGAACCCCAGGGTGTTACACCTTCTACGAGCCCTTCTCCCTGAAAGAGGGTGAATCTATAGGCTGCTTCTATGCAACAGAATGTGGCAAAGGAGAAATGACCCTCCCATGACTGCATTGTGCTTTATAAGATTCTCTTGGGTCAGTCTGGAGAGAAACACTCTGACTAGACTTGAAGAACCAACAGCTCTGTGGTCATCTGCCTATGGGGAATCAGAGAGCAGAACTTATAGGCCACCTCCAGACCCTAAAGGAGCCTGCAGAAGACAGTAGCAAGCACCTGAGACCTCAGTCAGACAGCCACGAAGGAATGTACCCTGTCAACACCTGAATGGCTTTGGAGGTGGACTCTCTCCAGTTAGGCTTCTGAGTGAGAGCACAGCTCAGAGAGCACCCCAATTTTCACCTGGAGAGAACTTGAGCAGAGGACTCAAGCAAACATTGCCCAGACTCCTGATCCAGGAAACTGAAATAAGAGAAGTCTATTGTTTTGAAGCTACTAAGTGTGTGCTAAGTTTGGATGTACAGTAGAAAACAAATATAAGAGGACTAGTCAATGATATGCACAATGTCCTTGAAACAGAAGTAAAGTCTGAGATACTGAAGGTGTCAAGTCAGTCCAGGAATACAGGTTTCCATGCATCATGTCCATATCAGTTTGGCATGAGAGTCTGTCTTACAATCTCTCTCATTTCACACAAATATATACATACACATAAACATATATGGGCACACAGAACAAAATTAAAGTATGAAAATATTTTATGCTTATTTTAGCAGTAATTTACCATTGGGTTTATGATAGCTATGAGTTCATTCAAGAATTCTATATCCTGTGGAGATAAATGAAAACCAAACCAAGCTATTAAGCAGCAATTCTTTTCATTGCCAATTCTACAAAATACAATCATGCAAATAATTCAAATAGAATATATGAATATTTCATTGATTAATGATATGGTAAATGCTTTAAATGTATGGAATTCAGCATGAAAACTAAGGATGCAGTTATTTATTAACCAAATATAACATTAAGTTGAAGAGCTTCAGTAGGGGCCCTTGTACTGAGTAGAGTTGATGGAATGGTCAAGTTTAGAAGGAGTGCAAGGCTCAATAACACCTTAATTAGGATCATGGAAGGGCTGATTAATTCATATCCTTTATTGAATTATGTAAAAGAGAGGTATTTAATCTGAGCATCATTGGGAAAATCTAACAGGCAGCATTACATTCCTGCAGGTGTCAGACACAGTCAATATGTGAAAGAAAATGAGAATGATTGGTAACTCTTGTGTAACCAGGAGCGTGGGCCCCATAGAGGACACATCCTCTCTTGAGCCATATGCTTCTCTTCCTCATATTTAAGCTGAAGGAGGATTTTCAGATGAGCTTTGACTATTTCACTTGTTTGAAAACCACACGTGGCTTCTAAGAGGCTCTGCATGCTTATTACAATTAGGTGATAATACAATCTGAGGCAATATTTGCACTAATTGGCTTGGTTTTACACAAATGCACCAGGCTTATGCCATAGTAAACATTTTGTTTCTATTGCATTTAAACAAATATGCACATAAGTAATTAGGTAAAAAGCAAACCCTAATACCTTATAACAGGGTGAAATAATTGTAGCAACAGGCAATTGATTCAGAAACAGGTCTCAAAAGAACCAGGGGAATAGGTTAGTCTGGTAAGTTTTAGTTTCTCTGTGTGCAGAATACAATAATACTGCATATATTTACTGTGAAAATTAAATTAGATTGCATATTGAAAAAAATCTTACAGAGGAACTGGGATTCCATTTCTTCAATGTTGCTTTTGCTGATTTCGAGTGATTCAATCTCTAAAAAGCAGCCATCTTTTTTGTTCCCTTCTTCTTTAACACGAATTCTAACTAGCAGGGTCACCACGGTGATTCCAGGGTGATAGGCTCTCAATAAAGCATGCTTTGGAAGCACGTTCCTTTCAACTTAAAATGCCAAGAGCAAATATGCAGGCGGAAGGTCACATGTCTCCTTCTGTCTCGGAACCATCAGTGACGTGAGAGTCCTTCAGGCAACACATCATCGCAGTGTTGTGTCAAAAGAAAGAAAAACTCAAGGTTATGCCATTTTGAAGGTCTCTTTGGAATAGAAGATTCATGATGGAAGAAGAAACGGAAAAGTGAATCCCGCTGTGAATGACCGTCACACTCCTGGGTTGTCTCTGTGCCATTCTGACCAACTCCCCACCTCCCAGGCAAGTGTCACGTAAGGGAAGAGTCATCCTCTCCCTTATTCACATAACAGGAGCAAAGTACTGGGTCAGATGACACAGGACAGTTTAATGACTGTCCCATAGTTGCTGAAATGAGAAAGTCTGACAACTCATTTTAGGGAGAGGCGGGTTTCCTCATAGCAAATTCCACTGGTGGTGGTATTAGTAGTATCGTTAATTCTATCAACATACAATTTGGCAAGACACAAATGAGGTAGATAAACAAATTCAGATCATCCTGTAGGGCGAGTGCCTCCCGCAGCTCTCTGAGCCTTCTGAAGCTGCGATAGTGACATAGCATAATTCACCGACTCTCTGGAGTGTCATAGTTTAATGGCATTTCACAGCCATGGCACATCACATTACATTATGCTCACAGTATCGCCACCTAAGCCCCAGCACCATAAAGTGATAACATCGCATAATGAGACACACAAACCCAATGTAATGTGACATACAAGAAAATCAATGCAGCATATCACTAAAAGTACCCCAGTTTGGAAGGGGGGTACCTATGGGCATTTCAAATGAATTTACAGATCATTCATTTCCTACATAATTTTACTGTATTTAATTTCTGTGCATCTGCAGGCTTCCACAGAGAAATCTCCTGTTGAATTTGCAAGCTGTGCAGTCGCACACCCGTATTTCTTTTCCAGAGGAAGCTGTGTAGTAAAGCGCAGATCTGTAGCATAAAATATTTGCAGGAATTTAAAGAAGGGCAAGCATTTCTTTTTTTAAGCAAAGCTCTTTTTGCAAATACCGAGTATAGGCCTCCACATTAAGAAATGGCACAAACGCAACCTCTCAACGTGGGGAAAAAAGATCTCTTAAAAATAAAAAAAATATATATAAAAAGGGATTAAAAGGTAGGATTTATTAGGAAAGGTTACATAGGACACGGGGTTTGGGGTAGAACTTGACACTAAAGTAACAAGCAGGCCCTCAACAGTGCAGTCTTTTACAGGAGGGGAAGCACGATCAGATAAGAGCACCCTAAAGCCAGGCAACAAGTTACTATGGGAACACTAAGGACCACGCTTTCAATGCTGAACACCGCTGACTGCCTCTGCTTTGGGGACGAGAAGGAAAATAATAGTGGTCGCTCAAATATGTTGATGAGCAAATTCCTACATCAGCCCAGGAAGCACCGGTGGTGAAGTGAGCATCAGTCGGAAGCAGTGTAGGCATCTGATGGTGCGTCCAGGCAGGGGACTTGAATCCTGGCACTGGGTTTGACTGGAAGGCACTCTTAAGGCAATTTTAGACTATACAGTGTATTATTTTCTAATATTTATGGCCTCTTCTTGTTAGGTTTGTAATCTGCATACTATCCTAAATGATAAGAATATATTCAGAAGCTAATCTTTGACATGAATGCCTGAAAATTACAATTATGCTTTCAATTTTTTTTTTAAAAAAAAGGTTGATTTTCCATTGCTATTTTCTTATAATGCTTACTAGGGTGGAGGAGGCCCTACAACAGGATCTGCACCCTTTTAATAACCTTCTAGTGACCAATGCAGAAGGGTTAGCCATAAGCACAGCGCCGTGCAGAAATTCTCCAGAATGTTTTCATCTTGCATGAGTAAAACTTTGCAGTCACTGATGTTCTCCCCACTTCTCCTCCCCGCAGCTGGTGGCAACCAGTTCTACTTTCTGCTTCAGTAGGTTCAACTGCTTTAGATGCCTCCTACAGAGGAATCATGCAGCATTTATCTTTCCAGGGTGGGTTTATTTCACACAGCAGAATGTCTGCGAGAGTCATCCTCATTGTACCATCAAACAGGATGTCCTTGTTTTTATGTCTCAACAATATTCTATTTTATGTATATTATAGCATTCCAGAGAATTCATGGGCTGAAGACACTGATGGAAATCTTAGCTTATCTTTTGGAGCATTTGGTAACAAGTTTCCCGTTTCATTTCTTCACCATTAAAAGGAGTGGAAACAATATTTAAGATAATATAAACATTACTGTATATATAAAAATTGTAGGACAGTTAGCTTTCATGGAAAACCCTCACCTAGTCTTCCAATTTGTGGGGCCTCTTATGCATAAACTCAATTTTTACCTGCTGAAAAAATCTTACTAATATCTGTTATATTATTTGAGTACTTAAGGCAGGCTCCAAATTACAGTAAGCACCATTAAAATTAAATTAGCCTTGAGGTACAAGCTTAATAATTCAAGAAAGCATGCAACTTAAAGAAATATATAAGTCAATTTTTGGCAAATTTAGGCATATGTAATATATATATGATAACAAATGTTATATAGAACTAAACTTGACAAAAGTCCTATATAATATGCATAAAATAGGCACATAATATACACACATAATATTTATTTATCTATTTGTTTATTTATATTTTGGTATCAGGAATTGAACCCAGGGGAGTTTAACCACTGAGTCACAGCCCAGCCCTTTTTTTAAAAATTTTTTTGAAAGAAAGTCTTGCTATTTTGCTTAGTGCTTCACTAAATAGCTGAGGCTAGGTTTGAACTTGCAATCTTCCTGCCTCAGCCTCCCAGGTGGCTGGGATTCCAGGTATGTATCACTGCACCCAGCTGTTATATGCATTATTATATATTATGAATGTGTGTGTGTGTGTGTGTGTGTGTGTGTGTGTATACACTCTCATTTTAGAAGGATCAAATCAAGGACTCTTGATCACAAGGAAGGATGTATTAAAAGTAAATCTATTTTAGACTTAAACTCCCAGGAGGACAATTTCATGAATCTGATTTCCCCAAGATCTGTGGCACATGACTGTACTAGAATCTATGTCATGATGTTTATACAACACGTCAGTGTAAATAAATAGGCACGCCTTTCAGGGAAAGACAGAATCAATGGTCTTCTTTAATCAAGGTCACAGTACATATATTACATTGGCATTCCCTCCCCACTCCCTTCTTCCCTATTCTCTGGGTGTCAAGAACAAGGACACTGTCATGACTCAGCTAGCCCTCCCCTGAGCACTTATAGCCCTCAGGCAAAGGGGTTGTTATGGTTTGAATCTGGAATATCCCTAAATCTGTGTTCAAAGCTTGGTCCCCAGTGCAGCAATGTTCAGAGATGGGGCTTTGGGGATCTGATTGAAAGAGGAGGGCTCTGAAACCTCACTGGCTAGCTGAAGGACCACTAGTGGGAGGAGAACCTAGCAGGTGGGGCCTGGTTGAAGGAAGCGGGTCACTGGAGCCTGCTCTGGAAGGTGATTTCTTGTTTGAGGTCCTTCTTCCCTCTTTTTCTCTAATTTCTAGCTGCCAAGACCTCAGCATCTTTCTCTGCTGCACACTCCCATCATAATACTCTGCCTCACCTCAGGCTTAAAGGAAGAGGACAGCCAGCCATGGACTGAAATCTCTGAAACCAGGGCCAAAATAAAACTTTCCTCCAAGTTGTTTATCTCAGGTATTTTTCCAGTGATTAGAAGTTGTCATGAAGGGGAGAGTCTTCAGTAAATTTCCATGACCATTTTCTGCAAAACTGACTCCTTGGTTTGATTGCATTTCCCTTCTGAATTTACACCATGTGCATTTCCATCTAGGGAAGTTCCCCTGAACCCTCTTCCTGGGGACTAACCAAGTCCCTGCCTCCCTCATCCTCCAAGGGATTGAAGGGATGGAGAATAATGCTGCCACTTCCCCTGCTCTCTCCTCCTTAGATGTCCTTCTAGATCTTAATGGTCAAAGATGTAGAGCACCAATTTAGGGCTATTCCTCAACAATATTCGATATTTCTTTTGCTTAAAATGTGTCATGTTTTGGTTTTTACTTGAAAGAGTTATAAGTTGGCCCAGGGCACATGTTGTCCAAGCGACTGGGGAGACTGATTCAGGAGAATCTCCAGGTCCAGGCCAGTCTCAGCAACCATGGAGCCCCTAAGCTTCTTAGTGTGATCCTCTCCGAAAAATCAAATAAAACTGCCTGGGGGGATGTAGCTCAGTGTAGAGCACACCCTGGTTCAATCCCAGTACCGAAAACCAAAATCGAACAAACAAAAAGAGTCATGAAGAAGTTGTTTTGGTGGTTTTTTGTTGTTGTTGTTTTTGCTCTTGAGCACAAATTTCAATTAATGTATTAGAATAAGATTTTGTAGATTATTATAGCTTAATAATTCTAGGGAAAGTATCTGATTTTCTTAGTATATCAGTATTATTTCACTCCGTCTGTTTAAAAACTGCAATTCTAATAATGTATCACTTCTTACTTTACCTTACTTGACCTTCTTGAGTGTTTATCTTTTTAAACAAAGATTACTCATTAACTGTGTTTCATAAAACAAAAAAGGAAAATTTCAAGATCCATCATCAGTTGATGTCACTCACAAATTCCAAATTTTGAAATAAACAGGAATATCCTTTGCACGTTTAAAAGTAGTGTACATCAGAATTTAACAAAACTGTAAACCACAAGTATGGTATAAACCAAAGTCTTAAATTATCTGAATATTTAAAAATGGGTCGGGGGAGCCTGGAGAAGTTTTGCATGAAATGATGAGTCGATCAGAGGCAGAGAAACACTATTTTGGTAAAAACATATTTTGATAATCTCATTTTTATCTGTATAAATAGACAGAGCTAGTTCATAAGTACAAAACTCTACTTAAAAGTATTTTTTCCTTGAAAAATGAAGTTATCTGCTTTCTCCAAGGTTCTCAATCCCTGTTAGCTATCATAAGTAACCTTTTAACAAGCTCTCTGTGGACATAACCACTCATCTATCACTCCATTCAATGCACTTGACCTCATTTTGCTGAAAAGAAAATCATCTTACCCATTTAGGTAAATTTATTTTCATTTTAAATTCCAGACCAAAGAAGTCAAGTGAAAAGTTCTGCAATATTCCGATACAAAAATGTAGATCGTTGACTTTCAGGAGACAAATGTATGTCATGTACATTTAAGGTTAAAAGATTGCATTTTTACTTTTATTCCCTTTTGATGCGAACAGCTGAATACAACCTTCCGGTTCCCATGGACTCTCCAGTGGGAGAGAGGAGACTGGCTCTCAGGAGGTGCTCCTTCCCCTCCTTCCCACTCAGTCACGGGTGAAGCATCCCTATATGTTCCTAAGTAGAATTAGCAAGGAAAAGGAAGATCGGATTGGAGATTTTCTGAACTAACATCTTTGCAGCAGATGTGGAGACCTTTCATTACTCAAAAGAAAACATTTACATAGACGTTGAACTCAAAAGCAAAGTCAAACACTGCATTTCCTACCACTCTGGTCTATGTAATAAGCCTTCCCCTCTTATGTTTGAAACTATGTTTTTGTATGATGACAGTGACATTTTATATATTTAGCCCACAGTTTTAACAGCTCCTAAATATTCATAATGCTAATTTTAAGTCACAGCATGATTTGTTAATTCTTATAACTCTGCCAAACCTTGATAAATTGGGCTAAATTTGAACCAGATTTTCTAAGCCTTGCAGAGACATATTAATTCAATATTATTACTGTCAAGCATAAAATATGCCCAGACGCTCCCGACTCACATCACACCACTGCACAGCTGAGCGGGCACTTCTTTCCCTGAAACGGACTGACTTATCTGCCGTTGAAATAACCAATAATGTTGTCTATTGTTCTTGCCTTTAATGGGGTTCATTCTTTTAACCAAAATTGTACAGCAGGGGAAGGAAGGAAGGAAAATTCTTTTGAGAAAAGGAATGGCTTAGGTAGTTAATAAATATGAACCACCACGTTTCGCAAAATTTAAAGCTGTCAAGAATGAAAAAGGAGCTAATTGTTGTTGGTCTACCAAACGTTGAATACGGCAAATGGCTCTAAGTGAGCAATGTACTGAGATGTCTGGGCTTCCCTGAGGGATATTTCAAAGGAAATACACATGGTTTATTGGTTTTCTGCCATCTACAGTGCATTATAAATATGCCAATATCTGTTCACATTATCCAAGAAAATCTGATTTCCTGGACATGAAACTGTGTTATTGTGTTATGGTGACATTGTCCCACGTTCCCGGTAAACCTGAACTTGATTTAGATTTTGACTTTGGAAAATAAGCAAACCCCTTCTTTATTTTATTTGACCCTCAGGGCAATCTGAAAATAGGGCACCAAAGTGGTCTCAAGTGTCAATCACATACAAGACAAACAGCACTGACAGTTCTCCAAGAAACTGTCCATCACTGCTTACTGACCCTCCACATAAGTGACAACCACGTCTATTTGAAGTTCTTTCAACAAACTGAGGCCTCTACCTCGGGCATCTGAATCTTACCCCCTTTCACTATTTTCAAGGTCTTTTTCTCTAGAAATCATGTCCCCTTCCACACGGCATTTCCCCCCCTCTGCCATGTCCTGCTTTAAGTCAAGCCACCCTCGATGAAAGCTTCCCTGTCCCCACTTCTCCCTCTGTCACCACTTCATTCCATGCTCCTTTTGACAGCAAAACTTCTTTGACAGTGTCTATGGGTCTCTTTCTCAATAACACAATTTTTTCTTAAAATGCTGTTAAAAATTGTTTGTGTCTTTTATTAAAAAAATTATTTTTATTTAGACAGACTTTAAGTTTATAGCAAAACATGAGTTCTCCATGGACTTCCAGCACCCCCACCATGGACGCCCACTCGGGACTGGCACTAATGTTACAGCCAATGAACCTGCCTTCAAACGTCACCATCACCCAAGATCCCTAGTTGATATTAGGGATTTTTCTTGGTGTTGTAAATTTTGTGCTTTTACCAGTGTACAATGACATGTATGCACCATCATACTAACATATGAATAATTCTGTCACCCTAAAACTTCTGTTTTAACAATTTGTCCCTCGCTTTCCCCCAGACCCTAGACCTTTTCCCATCTCCACAGTTCTACCTTCAACACACAGTGTTTAACTAATTTAAAGGTTTCAAGGCCAACTACTTCACAATGATTCCTGTTAAGATCAGCCACCGTTCTGTGAAGCCATGCACACTGGTCAATTGCTAATGCACATCTTACTTCAGTAATGCAGCTTTAACCACTGATGATTCCTACATTTCTGAAAAGCACATGTGTTTCTTATTCTTCTGGCGTCATATGCTTCCTCTCTGGACATTCATATGCAGTCTTGTTCGCTGATTTGTGCTCTTCTGATCAAGGTTTCAATGTTAGGGCAATCCTGGGGTTGGACCTGGTCCTCTGCTCCATCCAAACTCTGATTTCTATTATTCAATTGAAAGACTCCAAATGCATCTATTTATTAAGGTTGCCTGTAAAGCACGTAGGACTTCTATTCTGGGACAAGATAAGTAGATATATTTCTCCCTCACTGAAATCAGTAGATATCATGTATAAAATAAAGACAAGGTGACTAGAAAGAGGGAGAGAAAAAGTCAGGGCTTCTGGGAACCCAGAGATCCAAACAGCTACAAAGTGTTGACTTCCCAGATTTCTTTTTTGCCTACCATATTTTGTTCTGGGTCCAAAAGAAGGTAGAACCTGGAAATATCAAGGAATTCAAGTTTAAAAAAATAAATTAAATTAAAATAAAAATCCAGGAGATCTTATCTCTAAGGAAAGGGCATCCTATGAAGACAGAAGTCCTGTACAGAGAAAATAAACCCTGAATCCACCCAAAGATCAACTGTGGCTCACCATCACCACTGTTGGCAAAGGCCAAATTGAAAGCCTGGACTTCCAACTTTTCCACTGATCTTAAAGTGCCTCTTCTTCACTAAGGTGGGTTCAAAGAAGTCTGAGGAGGGAGCTGGGGATTTCCATCCCTGCCTGGCAGTAAGGAGCACCCAAGTATACACAGAGTGTCGGGGAAGACCATGTGTGAAGCAGTAACAAGGCACCTTCCCTGTCCTGTCCTAGCTAGGTGGTCTCTGCAGACAAGCCCTGGGGATGTGAACTATCACCCCAAACAGCAGTCACGAGACAATGTCTCATTGCTGAGATGGAGTTGTAGACAACCTGCTAAAAGATTATTTAAGATTCAGAGTCTCATGACATGACATCCAAAATGTCCAAGATATATATAAAATCACTTATGGTGCAAACACAACGAAGCATCTCAAAATAAATTAGAAGTGACAACCAACAGATTCCAACACTGTGATGATACAGATGTTGGAATTACCTGACAAGGATTTTCACTCAGTCATCACAAAAATAATCCAATGTTCAATTTGAAACATGGGAAAAATATGTCTCACCAAAGAAAAACATAAGAACTAAATGCAAATGCTACGATAAAAAATACAACACTTAAAAAACTCTATGGATAGGACCAAAAGGAAGATAGGAAGATGTCACAGGAAATATCAATTAACTTGAAAATAGAAGATAAATATCACCCAATACTAATGATAGCAAGAAATCGGACTGATGTAAAGCAATCAGAGACTCAGGAACCAGTAGGACTAACAAAATATCTTTCATGTCATTTCAGTTTGGGGAGGAGAGGGCAAAAGAGCAGAGCTAAAAACACATTATAAAAACTGATGTTGAAACTCCCAAATTTGGCAGAACACATGAATGTACAGATTCAGGAATCTGTATCCCAAACAGGATAAACTCCAATAAATCCATACCAAGACCCATCATAACCAAACTTCTGAAAACTGAAGACAAAGAAAAAAAATCTTAAAAGCAGAAAGAATCATCATCTTACCTTGGAGGGAAGACAGTTCAGAATAGAGTAGATTTCTCAAAAAATCCATGCAGGCCACCAGGAAGGGCCACACTCTTTTTCCAATGTCAAGGAAAAGGAGCTATCACACTAACTCAATAAACAAATGAAAATAACTTTTGAAATCATGGTTTTAAAATCTTTATGGTCCTTTTGGATTATTTTGTGAATTATAGGCCCTGATGGACAAAGCAATTGTTGTTCCAATCTTTTACATTGCCGAATAACTTTGTGAGAGTTGAAATATTTATTCTAATAGGTAGATGACAATGGGTACAGCATTGGTGCTACAATTGAAAGGGGAACTTGGGGAAAAGAACAAAGGAAAAATCACCTGTACTCAAATCCTCATTCAATCCCTACCATACGACCTTCGATGAGGGCTTTCATCCCCAGACCTTCATTTCTTTATCTATTGAAAGGAATGACATGGCATTTTGGTTTTTTTGTTTTTTTTTTTTTTTTTTTCAAGGAGTGAATTCAAGGACGGATACTTGGCCACTGAGCCACATCTCCAGCCCTATTTTGTATTTTGTTTAGAGACAGGGTCTCACTGAGTTGCTTAGGGCCTCGCTAAGTTGCTGAGGCTGGCTTTGAACTTGCAATCCTCTTGACTCAGCCTTCCAAGTCACTTGGATTACAGGCGTACGCCACCACGCCTGGCCAAAAGGATCATTTAGGTTGAGCATAATTTTGGGGAGCATGGGAGGACTACAAGTCTGTCTCTATCTTTAAGGGGACAACTGGTTGAAGAGACAGACCTGCATACTTTCAATAAAGGGGAGGAGATGACGCAGAATATGTTTATCGATGTACCAATAATAATATTCTGTGGGAGCAGCAAGAGCCTTGATATTAAGCATAGATAATGTCCTGGCTTTGCCATTTACTAATCATGTATGATTGAATCAGTTATTAACATCTCCAAAATTCAGTTTCCTCATTGGCAAAATAGAGATAGAGATACCAACTCCAATGGTAGGTCGTAAAGCTCCAGTAAAGATGACTTACGCGACATGTTCAACCAAGCTTGTGATAAACAGCATTTTTTTTTAAATGGTAGAGGATTGTTATTATTATTAATCAAGCTTAAGGACTCTTCATGATGTAGGCTTGGGGACAACAGACTTCTTACAATCAAGTGTGTCCAGGGTCACAAGTGTATCCTAAGCTGTTAAAGCAGGACATCCTAAACCAAGGAGCTGGAGCGTTTCAGAAGAAATTCACATCCTGATAGAGTTGGAACAAATACAAATGGTGAGAGGACTATGCTGCAATCTTACTCTTGATCATATTATTGGCAGTAATAAACTGTGCGGGGTGATAGAAATCAGACGTGATAATCATTACATTGCTTCCAGTTACTTTTGATACCAAAGAAAACGGTGTATAGGAAAGTGGAGAGGTTGGTATCGGAAAAATCAATTATAATGCTGTGAAATGCTACAGGTGGTGATGATAAAAGCCTGAGCTACAGAGAGGAAATGGGTAAAAGTAATGATGGACATGAGAAGCAGGAACAGGCAATCTCCAAATAACACAAGCGAATTGATTCATCGGACAGAGTCACACGGAGCAGTAATGGAAAACACAACAGGAGAAGGTTTTCTTGAACCTGACATTTACTACTGAAAAACTTTGACCTTGAAGAGCTTCGGAATCGTGCTGAAACCCAGATCCTGTGTCTTCAATATTCTTTTATTTCACCTTTGTGCCAGCAGTCTGCTTCCTCTCAAGGGCAGTGCTTTATTAACTGGCTGGGGGGCAAATGCCCCACTGCCTGTTACTGCCAGGTAGGATTGACGTCTTTTCTAATGATTCTGTGGGGGGCATATTCACTAAGGGAAGCTCCTAATCCTCGATGTTGTTACCCAGGACCTTCTTCTGCAGCTGAGGTTTTGCGTGGGATGTCCAGGTCTGCAAGGGCCCTATCCACAGATGCTGTTTGCAGGTGCCCACTGGGCACAGCACAAGTTGAATGATGCCCTCCGCAGTTGCTTTCCAGTACGGAGTGACCTTGAAAACACCCTTTCTCCTTCAGATGTTGTTTTTTGCACGCTGGCCATCAATCAAAAGCACTAACATTATAATGCATGTGTTAATTACAGAAGAAGGAAAAATAGTGTAAATAAGATATTCAGCTCCAGCTTTTTTTCTTTATCTTTTTTTCTAGCATCGCTGATTCTAAATGATACTTTAAGGGAATAAACATTTCTATAAGTTAACATGTGCACCTGAATGAATGCACACTGGTCCTCATCCACATCATCTTACATGTATGGAGAGTTGCTATGGGCTGACATTGTTTTTAGTGCTTTACATTTGTCATACTATTTTAAACTACAGAAGGTGGATGTTATCATTAGCCCCATTATGCAGATGAATAACGCGAACCATGCAAAGATTAATGGCCCTGCTCAAAGTCAGGAAGGAAAGGTGATCACTATCCTTTGAATGTCCCCTCCAAATTCATGCTGAAATTCTATTGCCACTGTACACTAATTGAGAGGTAGGACCTCAAAGAGCTGACTTGGTCAAGGATTTCTCAAATCTCATGAACACATTAATGCTGCTCTTGTGGAAATGGGTTAGTCCTTGTGGGAGTGGGCTCCTGATGGTTTCGCCTACTTTTCTCTCTCTCTCCAGCTCTTAGGCAATTTATTCCCTTCCACCTTCTGTCGTGAGACCATGTAGTACAAAGCCCTTGCCAGATGCCAGTACCGTACTGTTGGATTTCACAGTCTCTATGATCATGGGCCGAATAAACTCTATTGTTTATAAATTATCCATGTTCAGGTATTCTATGATAGCAACACAAAATGGACTGAAATGGTGATGAATTTCATGCATCTGATGCAAGAATCCCTGTTCTCAGTGAGTGTGATAGGGCAGTGAGCATTCTAACATGGGTGTGTCTAAGCATGCACGTGTGCACACACGGACACCGTTAACACACATGTACCCTTGACCACATCTGCTGTTAACATACATATAACATCTAAATCCTGAAGGTAATAAATTCGCTTCAAGGTCCTGCTATGAAGAAATGCCCTGAAACAAAAAAAAAATCCACAGTTATTCATTTGATTTCCTTTTTCTCAGTCCATCCATTCGTAAGTCTAAGCTGCATGGCAATTCCATAATTCTACTTTCATCAATGATTACTGGCACCACAAATCAAATCAAATTTCTAGAAACCTCCAAATAATTTTTAAAAATAGAGAGATTTAAAATTTCAGTGTTCTAAGCACTCACCTTCCAAAATACTTATAATTAGGGCAGTTTAAATTAATTCAGGCAAGTACGAAACTGTAATTAGCAGGTCACTCAAGACAGAAAACGTCTGAGTTACTCTGAACACTGGCCTAAGGTATGACTACACATTAATGAAAGTGATTTAATAAGCAATTTTTAAAAATTAGTCTTAGTATTGTATAGCAGAGGACAAAAATGGCAGGCTACAGGCCAGATTTTGCCCTAAGACATGTTTTGTTTGGCCCACATAGTTTTTGCTTGTCCAGGGTTGTAAATCTTTTGGAATAATTACCAACATTTAAAAATCTAGAAATTCAGGGAAACCTGAATGTCTGCTTCTTTTACAAGGATTGAAGCTGGGGTTAACAGGGCATTCGTTCTCCTAGGACAACCCGAATCTGCATCTGACTACTCCC
Source organism: Glaucomys volans (assembly GCA_020662805.1). NCBI lineage: Eukaryota > Metazoa > Chordata > Mammalia > Rodentia > Sciuridae > Glaucomys > Glaucomys volans. Next base: position 644,643 of record JAJEJO010004830.1, read on the forward strand.
GTGTGCTCAGTTCCCTGTGCTTAGGTTCTCTCTCTATTCCTCTAAATTCTTTATAATTTCCTAGCACTCAGTCATCTTCATTAATTTATATTGTCTGGGCAACCACTGTCATTGAATCCTGATATCCTGTTGGGAAATTGTGACTGAAATTTCGGGGGTCTGCTCATGCATCTAAATTTTATATTTCTCTAAAAGCATCTGTGGTAGGTAGAATTTTAAGGTGTTACCCATCCCCAACTCCAAGACAGCCAGCCTCTGGAGAACACACCTCTTCTCCTGGTTACTTAATCAGCTGCTAATCTGGATGCTGCCACAAGGAGACATCAAGGTCCCAAATCAGTGGACTTTCAAATGTAGACTTATCTAGATAGGTCTGATAAAATCACATGAGCTCTTTAACTAGAAGAATTTTCTCCATCTGGTCACAAAGGAAAGTATCAGAGACTCCATTCTAGCTGGTGTGGGACAGAGGGAGAGCTTCGCTGTGAAATGCCCCCAGGTCCACTTAGCCTCAACTCTGGGAAGCCCACACAGGTGGGAAGTGGTGCCCAGAATCTAGAAGGAAAACAGGAGCCTCAGTCTTCCTACAACCACAAGAAAATGAATTCTGCCCAAACCAGCAAGCGTGGAAGAGATCCTGGGCGCAGATGAAAAGGACAAATTTTAGCCCAGTGAGATCCTGAGCAGAGAATTCACTGCCCACATACAGAAATTGCAAGAATACATTTTTGTTGTTTTAAGCCTCTAGGTTTTTGGTAATTTTTAAGGCAGCAATAAAAATCTAATACAGTATCCAACCCTTCTTCCAGTAATCCTGAAGGAAAACCTTAATATCAACGTTAACATCTCGATTTCCAATTCCTTCTCAAGGTGTGCAGCTCCGACTTACCTCGCTACTTTCCTGAACTCGTTTGAGCACTTATCTTGCAGGACCTGAAATTAAGTTGGCCTTTTGCCTAGTTCCCACATCTCCAGTTTCTCCCCCATACAAATAAGGATGTGCATTATTTCTATTAGAAACTTGCAGAGGTACTTTTCAAAATCTTTACAAAACTCCTATTGATTCAAAAAGGTGAGCCTGCTCTGCCTAGCATTCTGTCCTTGAATAGCCTGAGTCCTACCTTCTTGGGTGACACAACATTCTTGTAAAATTTCTTATAACCCAGCAGTGGTGAAGCTTGGCAATCGCCACTCTTTCTGTGTGTCTTTTATTGGACAGCGAATCATCAGGGCACAGTGACTACATGAACCTGATCATGGTCCTAGGGCATATGGGGCTGTACATGCTCATGATCGCGAGTGTTTCTTGAATAGTTCACCTTCATGCTTCATCCTTTCACTGTGTTTCACACTACGTTGGAAAACAACAGAAGTGTATGACTACTGAACACAGGTTGATGACCAAGTAGAGCCACTCTATGTCAGTGTCCTTACTTACACTTGCTTGTATTTATGATCTCAGCATAAAGTTGTGCAGCATGGAGATTCTTAAACAGTGATTTCAGGAAGTAAAGGTAGTCTTAAATAGAACTTATGCTTTATACCAAAAGTGATGGCCAAATAATGTCATAGTAGGATGTCAATGAAAAAATTCTACCGTTTAAATGACAGTAGGAAAAGAAATATGAAAGAATAGGTTGACGGGTGACTAACTAGTGTAAGTTCACTGTATTTATGATCAGCGATTTAATTTGGCAGAAACAATCTACTACAATATACAATCACATTAACTTTGTTGAATTTGGTTGAATTTTAGTGGCTTTGTCATTGGGTTTATTTCTAATTCATAAATTTGCTTTGGATTTATAGTTATCTGTTAATTTATGGTTTATACAATTTTATGCTTCTGTTTTAATAATAGAACACAAATCATTTAAGCTGATATAGAGATGGGAGCATATCTGTAAATACTTTTTCTTTATAAAGAATTCATATTTTAATTAAATATGGAAACAAACTCCCTTAGAGTTAGGAGCAACAGATTTTAAATGTGCAAATGTAGTTGCAAGTGCTACGTTTGCCAGTTACAATATTTGAAAGGCTAAATTTATGACATAAGGCCTTGCTTTTTCTGGTTAGTATAGGAGCCTTTTCAATTACACTCTTTTGAGATAGCCTTCCATTCCTAAAGTTGTACATTCATTTTTTTCCTTTCTCAGTGGCAATAATTCTAAAACCTGCCCAATTACTAAAATTACTTGTGGGAATTTTATTCTATAGGCTTTATATTTTAGGAAAAATTAGATTTGTTAAATAATTGCAGGTTAATACTAGGTGTTCCCACAAAACCATACTCAGTTTTCCATATCATTATCTTACATTAGCGTGATACATTTGCTACATTTAATGAACCAGTGTTGATGCATGATTATTGCCTAAAGTCTATCCCTTATTCGAATTTCCTTAGCTTTTACTTAATATCCTTTTTCTGTTGCAAGATTCTATCCAAGATACCATGTTATATTTAGGCATTGTATTATGGTACTGAATTAATAATTTATAGCCATGTCATATGTGTGTTATAAATAAATAACAATAATTTTTTGGAAGAAAAAGAAACAAATTTTTTTAAATGTACACATTATGGCTCAGTGTGTCACTAATGTGGAGAGAAGGGAAACAGAGTGGGGTTGATTGACATGGGGTATGAGATTAGGCAGAGAACCTTTGTGTGTTGGAAATGTCTTACAGTTTGATTGTGACAGAAATTATGTGGGAGTGCACATTCATCAAAACTCATCAACATGTGCCTTAAAATATAATCACGTGTTGTGTTCAATGACACACAATAAAGTTTACTTCAAAAATGCAAAATGCAAACTCCTTCTTCAAAGTTTCTTAGTAGGCAATGGAAGATACCCAGAACTGTGAATAGAAAGATTACACAATGTAAGGATTAACCAAATTTTAATAATTAGAAAGGACTGTCAGAAATGAGTTTGGCCTTCAAAACCCATCTGCTTCTTTGCCATAGCAATAGAATAGTGGTGAACACCAAGTCCTATGCCATGTATCCAGACCACACGTTCCCTGTCATTCCCTGTGATTAACCATCAGCCAGGTAATTAGGTCTTCAACAGACACATCTGCACAGCTGCTACCTTATTGCTTTAATGAAAGTGTCCTGCAGGGTGTAACAGCTAGGGCATGGATGTGTGGTTATTCCAGCTTTGACTGTGGAGATGAAGGTGCAGAGCAAGGGGGCTGAGCAGGTGTGGTTGAAGGAAGGTGCAAGATCACCTGGGGCAGGTGTAAGGTTCTTTCTTCTTCATGCTACTTAAGTTCCCGATTTTTATGAAAATGTGAGGCTAGACTGACCCAAGGAATTTTGTGTTGAGGTAATAAGTTAGTAAAGGTGTCTCTGTGACTGGCAGTGAGTGCAGAGGGCCCTCTGTATTAGGAAAAGGACTGGAATACAGGACGAGACACCAGATGAACAGGTAATGGGACTGTTGAAGGATTTATGCAGTTGACAGCATTTAGCAGTGTTATAGAAGAAATGAATGATGTGAACATTGCACAGACATTTTGAGGGCATTTCTTCAGGAAAATTATCAGATATATACAAATTGTTGCCATTAAAAAAAATCTGGGAAAATGAAGTGATAGAAACCACTTGGAAACGAAGTGCCTGCCATACCCTAGGACTAAGGGAGTGCTCAAAAAGTAGAGGAAATAAAGAAGCAAGATATGCCTTGAAGGAAGAATTGATAGAAGGAGGTGGTGGATTCCAGAAAAAGGTAAAGCAATAATGAAGAAAACCTCAAACAAAGCAGGGAATGGTTTGCAGAAATGAAAAGTTTATCTTTCTCTTTCTTTTGTATAATCACCTACTTGGTGCTGTTTTGTAGGAGCGACATTGTGCTGAACTTTCAAATTAATTTCAGGAATACAGTCTTTTCAAATGAACTGCCTGCATGAATTACCATGCGATTATTTATCTGAGTAATGTTGTTTCCTTTGGAAATTAAATTCAGGCCGTGTTTGTCTGCTCTGTGTTCTCCCTTCTAGGAGGCGAGGAAGTGTAGCTGACAGGGCGGAGTGAGGCCAACCTGCCTCCTGAGACCATAGCTCTGCCATCTTAATTAGCAAATGAAAGTTTACAAGGTGCATGGACAGAAAGATCTTATCCGATGGTCTGAAAGCTTGTAAATAGGAGAAGATGTGTGCAAAAAAACAGAACAAAATAAAGGGATTGCAAATGTTCTTCACATGCCCCACACGAAGCGAGTGGATTAGGGAAATGAAGCTGTGAAACACCTGTCTTCTCCCAAACTTAATGCTGAAGCTCTGGGTTGGGTGTTTGTCACCCAGCAAGGCAGGAGGCTTCCACAGTGTCCTGGTGCAATCTGTCCTGCACATTTCCAAGGACAGTATGCTCTGCATGCATGTTGGGGTGATGCTTCTCTTGCCACCTCTCCAGAGTGTGGTCCCACCTCCTCTCCTGGCTCTCGAGGTTCCTGGAGTCTCATCCACCACCTGCTTACTCACACCAACAGGTACACTCTGTGCCTTTCTTTATCATTTCTCAGTGTGCTCATCCTTTACCTTTGTCTTTTGAGAATTTTACTTGTCACCCAAGGTTCAGGTTCAATAGCACTTGTTCCTGGATTCTCTTGTGATACACTTCGTTTTGCTATGTGACTTCTCACTTTTTTTCAGTTATTCTATTTAGTTGTGCATGGCATTTTTCTGCGAAGAACTAAGCTGCAGTGCTTCCATCTGAAACTTTACAAAAGGTTTCCTTTTGTCCTTCCATATGCTTCCTCCCACCCTCTCAAATGAAGCACACACGCCTTTGTACTGAGAGGAAAGAAAAGAAAAGCATATACACACTTATACAAATAAGTTCTTTCAATCGTTTCACCTTCCTAAGAGCTGGGCTGAAGACTAAGATAAAAAATAGCTTGCACATATTTACCAAATGACATTTCCTTTTTAAGTTTTGCAGTGGAGGTGACAATTTTCTGACAACTTCAAATATCAATTTGTAGGTGGTGAACATAAAGAAGGATTCTCTTGGTATTGTCTTGTGAGAAGTACTCATAATATAGAGAATGCAAATTGTCATTCCATGAATAGAATAAAAAGCTAAACCAATATTAATAGGTAGCAATTATAATAAGAAATATTATGTAGACTTTTTTGGGGAATAAGGTGACAGAGCCCAAAATCTAAACTTCCTCAAACAAAAAAGAAATTTATAAGATAGGGCCGGTCGACTGAAAAGTTGAAAAGTTAGAAAAGTCTGGCCTCAGCCATAACTTGGTTTAAATGACATCATCTGTTGTCATCGCTTGCTTTAGTCTTCAGTTGGCTTTAATCTCAGACTCCACACAGTGACTTCTATTGGCCTAATTTAGCAAATATATTTGCAGTGTCTGTGATATGCAGGATTCCATTCAAGATGATCACAGGGGACACAGAAGAGGCAGATGAAATGTCTCTTCTCCAGGAGTGTACAAGTTTACACTCTGATGGGATTAGAGCTGTGTGTGTGTGTGTGTGTGTGTGTGTGTGTTTTGGTGATAAGAAGAAAAATAACCCATGGTAAAGGGTAGAAGGTAAAGAATGTTGAGAAAAGCTGTTGATGTCTTTGCCAGGGAAGGCTGTCAAGGAAAAATATCCAATCAAAGGGCATTGGGGTTGTATCTGGGAGGCAGTCAGGGAAGGAGCCTGGCCACCACTCTCAAAAACCTTCCAGAGAGGAAAACCAAGGACACATTCGATGCTGGCATGAGCCTGGGAACAGAAAAGGGCCTGAAGAAGCTCGTGTGGCTCCAGCAGACTGAACAAGAGCCACGATGACAAGAGACCCCTGGAAAGGTGACTCTGGTGATAAGATAATCTAGACACATTCAGGGCATCAAAAGAATCCGTGCTACACTTGAGGTGAGAAGGAAAGCTTCTGCAGGGTTTCAGTTACAAACCCCCAGACTATTACGCTGTTCTCAAGGTTCAGAATAAATAAGCACAATCTGAGGCCAGGTGCAGAGAATGCACTGATTCCAGAGAGGCCAAAATAAAGTCCCAGAAGTGAGGCTTGCCATCCTCCACGGCCTGAGGTAGGCTTTTGCCTTCTCTAGACAACCACCAGGCAGGGAGGGGATGGAAGGCCAGCACACTGACCAGCCTAGCCTAGGCCTTGGGTCCCAGTTGTGTCCAGTGGTGGAGACAAAATCATCTGAAATACACAGACACACCCTAAAATAGAAGATTTGCTGGATTGATTGACGAGAGAATGGGGATGGCAAAGGAATCTCCAAACTTAAATTTAGATCAATTTAAATTGTCTAAATCAAAGAAGAGGAAAAAAGTTGGAATAAGATATAATCAGGGCCTCAGGGACTCTATTAGTAACATCAACAGATCTAAATTATAAGCAATCACCGTTCTGAAGCACATGAGAGAGAAACAGGGTCAGCGCAAGCAACCTCAGACACAGAATGGCTAAGAACTCTCAACTCAGATGCCAGATAAAAACAGGCTAGAGGAACTCACGGAACCCAGATGTGCATTTGGGGGAAACCAGGCTGGGTACTGCAGTAGGACTGGTGAAGAACCTCTCCCTGGATGTGACCTACTCACAAAAGGGGAGAGTCGGGTTCAATGGCCCAGTACACAGTCTACCTGGGTGGGTGTTAAATGTGCACTTGGTTCTTAATAAAAGACATTCTAATTGGGGTGAGATGAAATCTTAAGGTGGTTTTGATTTGCATTTCTCTTATAACGAGTGATGTTGAACATTTTTTCATAAATCTGTTGATTGCTTGTAGATCTTCCTCTGTAAAGTGTCTGTTCATTTCCTTGGCCCATTTATTGATTGGGTTATTGGTGTTCTTGGTGTAAAGATTTTTGAGTACTTGGTAGATTTTGGAGATTAGTGCTCTGTCTGAAGTGTGTGTGGCAAAGATTTTCTCCCACTCTGAAGGCTCTCTCTTCACATTGCTGATTGTTTCCTTTGCTGAGAAGAAGCTTTTTAGTTTGACTCTATCCCAATCATTGATTCGTGCTTTTATTTCTTGCGCTTTGGGAGTCATGTTAAGGAAATCTGGTCCTAGGCCAACATGATGAAGATTTGGACCTATTTTCTCTTGAACACAGGCAACAACAGGTGTTGGTGAGGATGTGGGGAAAAGGGTACCCTCATACATTGCTGGTGGGAGTGCAAGTTGGTGCAGCCACTCTGGAAAGCAGTGTGGAGATTCCTTAGAAAACTTGGAATGGATCCACCATTTGACCCTGCTATCCCACTCCTTGGCCTACACCCAAAGGACTTAAAATCAGATTGCTACAGTGATGCAGCCACATCAATGTTCATAGCTGCTCAATTCACAATAGCTAGATTATGGAATCAACCTAGATACCCTTCAGTAGATGAATGGATAAAGAAACTGTGGTATATATACACAATGGAATATTACTCAGCCATAAAGAAGAATAAAACTATGGCATTTGTAGGTAAATGGATGATGTTGGAGACTGTTATGCTAAGTGAGATCAGCCAATCCCAAAAATCCAAAAGCCGAATGGTCTCTCTGATAAATGAATGATGATGCATAATGTGGGGGGGAAAGGTGGCAAGAATGGAGGAAAGATAGCTAGCATAGAGGGAAGGGAGGGGTGGGGGCGGGGTGGGGGGTAAAATTAATAACAGAGTGTGTGACAGATACCATTGCCCTGTGTACATGCATGAACGCACAGATGGTGTGACTTTACTTTGTGTACAACCAGTGAAACAATAGCTGTACTCCATTTTTGTTCGATGACAAAAATAAGATAAGATTTGCCTAGTCACAAATGTGCACTTGGTAAGAATGCTGGTTTTACAGTGGTTGAGAGTAGTGTTCCATAAATGTCAATTAAGCCTATGTTTTTATTCCTTCTTCTAGATATATCATTAACGGCTTAAAGAGAGGCATTGAAATCAATAATGATTACCGACTTGCAAATTTTTGTCTTGCATGTTTTTGGGCTTTGTGACTAGGCAAATCTAATTTGTGAAGTTTTATATGCTCTATGAATTGAGTGTTTTCTAGTTATTTAAGTTCCCCCTTTTAAATGCTAAATGAAATAAACTGTAACCTAGAATTTTGATCAGTAAAAATATCCTTCAAGAATGAAAGCAAAGTCAGAGAGGGTGGCACAATCCCATAACCCCAGGCATTCAGGAGGCTGAGGCAGAGGGATTCCAATTTGGACACCAACTTGGGCAACTTAGCAAGACCATTAGCAACCTAGCAAGACCCATCTCAAAATAAATAATGAAAAGGGCTGGAGATGGAACTCAATGGCAGAGCAGTTCTACCAAAAAAAAAAAAAAGATAGAGAAATGCAAAGAAAGGGAAACTGAGACCGTGTGACCCCATCATGCTCATACTGTCAGGCTGAAGATGGTTGTGAAGGCTGAAGGGCAATACTACCCGAAGGGAATTTGTACTTTCGGGAAGGAATGAAAAGCATCAGAAATGGTGACTAAATGGGCAAATCTAAAAAACATTTCCTCCTTATTAAAAACACTTACAACTTTCTTTTGGGGGAGGGATTTTTATTATTTATTTTTATTTTTGCAGACTTATAATTTTCTCGAGGAAAAATTGTAACATTTTCAATGCACTGTGGTATGTTACAAGCTGCTTCCTGCAGGAGTGTGGAGTGGCCAGGACCCCTCATGGTTGAAACTGTTCTCTCACGTGAGCTGGCACAGAGAAAGAGGCTGTGGAAAGAGTTAGGTTGCAAGTTGCAATCTCCAGCAGATTCACTAAAAAATATGAAGCAGACAGGTATGTCATTCAAATACATCAAAAGAAGGCAATGTGGAAGATACAGGACCATGAAAAACAAGGAACAAACAGAAAATAAATAACAAATTAGTAGGCCTAAATATTGAATCTTCATTAACTGAATATATCCATGGAAAACACCCAGTATAAGAGAAAATTAACAAGCATGATTCAACTAACTATATGGTGCCCTAAGATGCATTTTTAAAATACCGTTCCAATAATCAGTTAAAATTAAATAGCTGAAACAGAGAGCTTATAATCAGCAAATATAAGAAGCTTGTGTGGCTGCAATATCAGATAAATTAAGCACCAAGACAAAGAGAATTAAAGAGGTAAAGATAGCCAGATCTTAATCACAAAAGGATCAACTCATCAAGAAAACAGAAACAACCAGAAGTGCAGATTTAACAACCAACATAGCATCAAAATATATGAAACAATGGACAAAATTAGCAGGTGAATCCACAGTCATAGCTGGAGATATTAGCACCCCTCCTCCAAGCAACTAATAGAGGATCTACAAAATAGCAATAAAAACATTCATGGCTCAATTGCGATTGATAGAACATTGAAGTAGGCAGAAAAAGAATCTTTTTCAAGTGCACACAGTTACAGAAGGCAATGCTTTCATAGGGTCAGTGTGGACCAGAGGTGCTTCTCAGAACTCAACTCATCGATAGGAAGTGAATGAACAATGTGCATGAAAAAATGTCTCTCGTTTTAAAATATTCAAATACTGAGGAAACTAGTTCAGAAAATTTGCAATAGGCACTGATCTTGTTGAAAGAGTTGCATACTTAATGGATTGTAGCAATCAGTACATTAGTATTGTAGCACTAATATATAATAATGGGTGAAACAGTACATTGCTTTTTTTATATATTCAAAAGTGCAGGGGCAACTGTTTTTACAGGAGTGATTGAAAAGACCAAGGGGCAACTGATGGTCGCTTCTTTAGTCATTAACCTTCATTCTGTTATTGTTTGTAACTAAGGCTCTTACAGCGCCCATCCTTCTGTGACACCCATCTCTCTCTTTTAGAATAGAATGTGGACTTTCCTTTAAAGATTGCCAGAAAAATCGCAAATTCTTGGAAATGCATCCTTACTTCAAATTTTTTCAATTAAAGATTCTGGTGTAAAGAATTTTTAATTGAAAGATTCTGGTGTAGTATATTCAAAGTGTTAAGCTTGCCATATAAACTAGTTCACTATGAGGCTTTAAAACAGGAAATAAGCTGGGCACCCAGAGGATCTGATTTTTTTTTTTTTTTTTTTTTTTTTGGGATGTGTCTTTCAGAACACCACTAAGGAACTTTTAAAAAGAATTGCCATGTTCAATGTTACCACTGAAAATAATAGAATGCTGTAAGTAAATTAAATGTGTTAGTAGTATTCCAGAGAAAGACAATCTCCAAGAGTCTGCTATTGCTTTTCCTTCTTTATGGACTATTCTCAGCAACCTAAGAACTTACAAGACCACAACTTTTTTACAAATCTGTGTATCTCCATCATTCCCATATTATAATTTTTCTCATGAGGATGAGCTAAAATCTTACCTATTGTAATTAAGTTGTAACATCTGACCTTTTATTTACTGTGAAAATTTAGGTATAATCAAGATCTTCACAAACTGTTGATAATAGTTTTTTAAGTAATCATCAGTTTTCTAACTGAAAAAATTAAAATGTGAAATCCTTGTCTCTTATAGAGGAGAAAGCAAACATCCCTAAGTACTTTAACGTGATCATAATGGAGATTAAGAAAGAAAAATGACATTGGGTAGATTTTTATAGGCTCAGTTTGCAGAACCGTTGGCAGAGTCAGAGTTAAGCACTTGAGTAAACCGTTCAACAAGAAATGACTCACTGACTGCTATCAGAGGCTGTGGTCAAACACACTTGCCACCCAGCTAGTCAGTGGATAGAATGATTTAGAACTTCCTATGAATCAATGGCATTCTGTGTGTCGGTGCCCAGGCACAAGCTGGCAGGAAGGAGGAGAGTGCCCACCACAAAGTGTCACTACTTCATTCACATCACATTGGAATTCAGATAGGGGCCAAGAACACGAAAAGTGAATTTATTGTTGCAAGAAAGTCAATAATTTGCAATAACTCAAGGCAGTGATTTAAAAGGCCATTTTGTGCACACCATTTACTTCTTCACACACATGGGTATTGCTATTCATTGCCAGGGATACCTAGGAACAGAGTAATTCCACCAGGTCACAGCGGTTGGAACACTGGGTCTTTACAAAGCAAAGAAAAAGTCTATGATTCATCAGGAAACTGAGTTATTAGAAACAACGTTCTCTGAATTTCAGAAGAGCGATTTACATCACTTGCTCCACATTCTTCTCTCATTTTTTCTTAAAGAATATTAATTTTTAATGAAATCTGCCCTTCCTATCAATGACATGCCCTCATAATATCATAAAAATAGACAAAAAACAGAATATAAACTTGACTTTCAGAAATGATGTACTTCTTGATTGAGAGAACATTATTCGTGTGTCTCAAATAATGCCCTTTTCTGAACTTAGGTTTCCTTGCTTATTTATAAATAGAGGCCTAACTGCTATCAAAAGGCTTTTTCATTGAACTTAAGTAAAAGAGATTAAGATGTTGTGTCTTATAGGATGCACACACAATAGATGTAACAAAAGAAATCTGTTCTTCACCATTTTTTTAAAAACAGCTTTTCAGTTAATAAGACAAATGAAGAGAAAAAATGAATTCTCTTGATACAGCTATTTGTTTTGTAAAATCTTTTGCCTTTTTTTTCTTTTGCTTTGTGTACTAGGAGAAAGATCAGAATGAATGCTCACTGGCATCTGAATCATTTTAATTTTTGAGTCAAAGAGAACCTTCTCTCTCCAATTTTTTATTAGTAATTAAAAAAAATGTTGCAAAAAGGTACTGTCTGCTCTAGGACTCAGAAACTAAAGAGAATGTTATCAAAAGTGGGGAGAGGTCCCTATAGACTATTTTTCAATTCATTTAGTCCCTGCAAAGTTCACAAAGCATCCACACTGTCCTCCACATACATGAGGCATTGGGTGTCAAACGGAGTATTGGAGTCCGAGAAAGAATATATAGTTGGAGATTTTCCATGTCTTTACTCCTTTGGGCACCACTCTGCACTTTAAGTGAGGGATAAAAATAAGCTAACCTGACAATAGAAATGTGCCTAATTGGACAATTGAGAACAGCAGTGACTATTCCCTAAATCTATTAAACTATGAGCATCACCTTCCAGAATAATTGATGTGTGTGATACATAATAAAAGACATCTAGGGCTGAAATGAAATCTGAAGTGCTATAAAATTCATCTCCAAATATTTTACAGATGGAGTAAGCAGTGTGTCAATTTTCTACCTAGCAAAGTGCCATTTTCTGTTTCATCCTTGAAATTCCAACAATCGTGTGAGAAATTCAAGATGACATGCGAATTGTGTGGTGCGATTTAAAAACTAAGACTCTTGCCCAAAAGAAGGTCTCTATGGCGAGGCCTCAGAATTCAGTAGCTGGCCCAGTCTGCTCAGACTCAACCCCCTGCTGCTTCCATGCTGCTGGTGGGCTCTGCCACTGGCACTTCCGCCTTCTCAGGTGAGTCAGCTTCTCTAGACTTCCCACCTCCCACCTCACTGCCTATTTGCCATGACCTTCTCTCTTCCCTCTTGGCACATGTGTTTAAACAGTGTGTCTGGTAACAGACTTGTAGGATTTGACTTCCAGACACCCTTCTGGGAACATTTGGAGAATTTGTTCTGCACAGTGGAGCATCTTGTGGTCCACACTTATTTCTTTTGTGATCATAGCCAAGATGAAAAATTTTGCACTTCTTGAAAATAGTAATGGTGGCCTCTGCTGAAAGTCTTTTCTAGTCATTTCTGAAAGTTTCAAATTTGCTACTTAAAAAATTAGCCCAGAAAATATTTCATGTTTGTATAATCAAATGTGAAGGAGAACATGCAGAACCTTTGGGCAGTTTTTTGAAAGTCGACTTGCAGAACATATAATTTGTTTTGAAATCCCTTATCTTCATGAATCACTTTTTTTTATTCCAAGGAAAAGTTATTACTGATATTGGAGTATCAAAGATCAAATTCCCATAACTATTTTTCATTTTTTTAAAATAATGATGATCTCTTTATATTTAAATAATGTATTTATTTACAGCATTATATTCTCCACTCATGATGTTAAGAGTCTAGTTACAAATAAGATTTGCTTAAATTGGTTAAGTAAGAAAGTTTTCTTTTAAACAGAGATGTGGAGACATAAAATTCTACATATTGCTACTATCAAATAACAGCCTAGCCCTGAAAAGTTCTACTCCTCAAGTATGAGCCATTGTTATCTGATTGCAATTAAGTGGATGATAAGTCAGGATTGCACTGGCCAGAGATTATTAATAAAAATCAATTTGGCCTGAAATCAGTTCAATACATATTGCAAAAAATGACTGGAAAATTAATTTTCAGGATTACTGTAAGTCATATTGTTGAAACTACATAGGTTCCTGTGGACAAAGTTGCCAAAGATGCTGAAAAAGTGAATGTCAGTGGTAATGCCAGTTAAACAAAATGGATAACACCAGTAAGCTGTGGAAACAGAAGAAGTGCAAGAGGGGATGATCTGACAGCTAATAGCACCAGGAGCTTTTAAGACAACTGAAGGACATAAAGTACCGGGACAGATTAGATAAACCACATACATTTCCATCCATCATCCCTTCAAGGGACGGAACACACACAAACAAGAGGAAAACTTGGTAATCACAGAAGCAAATTCAACCACCACTCTGCCATACTCATTTCAAATACTGTTGGTCACATGCCTATCAATCCGCATGCTGCTTGTATCAAAAAGGGTAAATGGCACACAGCCAGAAGTTCAAAGCCAGCCTCAGCGACTTAGCAAGACCCTAGGCAACTTAGAGAGACCCTGTCTCAAAAAAAAAAAAAAAAAAAAAATGGGGGGGTTGTTTCTGGGTTATTAAACACCAAGTTAAAACCCTTGCAAGAAAAAAAAACAAACAAAAAAAAAAAAAAAAAAATCCAAAAAAGGTTAAAGTTCTAAAATTGTGCTAAACTAATAATGTGATAGAAATCAAATCAATATTTACACAGTTTTATAGCTTGACAGACTGGTGGGTTTAAATGGGTGTATTTGTATGCCAAAAATCTTTGAACATACATTTAAGATTTGTGTATTTCATTCTGTGTAAGTTTCCTCTATGAAAATATGCATACAACACAGCTAAAAAAAATTAAACCCCAAGGACAAAACTGTTTCACAAGATATGAAAAATAGCAATTGCTATTTTTGACAAATATTTACTGGATGGATGCCTTTTAAGTGACAGAAACCATTTGGGACACTTATAATACATTGGTGAATCAATTAAAAATTGATCTCTGAATTTTTGTTCGATGATCACATTACTTAAAATGCATTAAAATTCTTAGGAAGATCAACAAAATTCTATATTCATTCACTTTCCCTTTCTGCACTTAGTTTTGTTTGGAACACGCACATTTAGCAAAAGTAACATTCTTTATGTGATAAGCATCGAGGAAAATCAGCATGTTTGTGCATCTTGAGATTTCCACTGCTTGCTTTCCTCTGGTGGCCCTCACTTTCACTTGTTTCTAAATCCTCTGCAGCTCCTAAATTAATGTTTTGCTCACAGGGTTTTCTGGGGCCTCCCTAATGAGCCCCAAAGTCCTGGTTGCCTGTGGTCTCAGTGATGGAGAGCGGGTGGGGTTGGGGTGGTGTTTGCTCTCTGCTCTATGTGCTCTATTCCTGTCCATATGGATTAAAATATTCTTATGTTGGTTGTAATTGATAATGTTGTTGCTAAAAAAGAAGAGTGAAAAAAGTCACTTAATTTTTTTTTATTTAAAAAGCCTACTACTATGAAAACAGGTCCCATGTAGCCCCACTGTGTGAACATTGCAGTTACCCTTTTCATTTGGGTCCATATTTTTACATGTCATATTGCTTGGTCTGTCATATTGTGGCTCTTTATTATAGTCCACTTGCACATCTTTAAATCAAAGTACTAGTGGCAGTTTAGTACTGTCATTGAGTTAGGATGGCAAACATTCTTTATGAAGAATTGGGAGTATATAGGAGAATACAAAGATTAAATTCAGAAAAAAATTAAGAGAAGTAGAATTATCAAATTATATAGTGTTAATATGATCATCAAATAAGAAGTTCATGGTATATAAATATACCACATATTATTAGCAATCGACACTTTCTTTGTTGACTGAATAAATTCCTAACAGATGAAAGTGCTTAATATACTAGCAATGGTAATACAAAAATAACTTCATTTTAATAAATGTTACTTTTTAAGTTAAGCAGTAATGTACACTGCACATTTGGGGTTTGATATATTGACTGAAACTGACTTTCTTCTCTTGTCAAAAAGTGATAGCTGCCATTCATGTTAGACTTTAATTATCACTACATGTGGATGCTCTTATTCTATTCTATTAATAGTCATTATATTTTGTATATATGTTTGTACCCAAGACTATGTAAAGAAAATTATGTAGCTTTATTTATTAAATAAAAAGAACTGTGGGTCTGATAAAAGTCTAGCTAATGGATGAACTTTTCTTAAAATTAGGACAGAAAAAAATAGGTGGCTTGGAAAAAGTTAAAATTGCTACATTAAGTAGAGGGGGCATTGCATGAAGAAATGTGCTTTCTGCACTAGCAGATTTAAATAAACAAATATGTACACATAAAGCATTTCTAAGCAGAAGAGAACGTGTCAGCGCTGAGAATGGACAACAGAATTACTTAGAATAAAAATATTTTCTGATTATCAAATACATAAGAGCACTTTAAAATTGTAGGGGTACTGTTAGAATTCATCAAACTTTTAGAAATAAATATAAACTAAAATACAGATAAATTCAATCGAGCCAGCATGATAATCTATGAAGGAAGACATACTGCATAGGAGTTCATGCAAGTCCCAGCCTTGTGAGAGAAGAAGAGTATTTATTTTCAGTGACAGACTCAGGCTAACATGGCTTTGATTTCTGCTGTGAGTGTGGAAGGGGTTGGGTGAGAGGCAAATGAGGTCACAGCCTGTCAATCACTCTGGTGACCTCAGGCAGCTAATGTTGTACTAAGAGGTCCAAAGACGTCAGCTTGATGATGCTTGCGGGGTGCATGCTCGTCCTTCCATTGCTTCTCTGTTAGCTTTCCATAGACCAATAAGACCAATAAAAAATGAAAACCACCAGTTCTTTTGTGATGCTAATTTGAGTATCTTACAATAATCTTCTTCCTAGTGAAAAGAACTAGCATTTCTGGAAGATTCTATGCTTACTAGAAAATTTGTTTCTTCTGAACACATTTGAAGATGGAAATAATTTTGTTTTCAATTAAAGCCAAGTAAGTTCATTTTTCGAAAGTGAATACAATCAGCTGAGGTATCAGTAAGTGCAGTTATGTTTCTCTCCTAAAATTTTAGGAGAAAATTTTAAAGATGCAATGAATTACATAAGAGAAAATTTAAAGTGAAGATGGTTCAGAAGCAACCACGGTGGAGACCATCCGGGTGCCAATGCTCCCTCCTCCATGCTTTCTGCAGCAGCGGGTACCAACCAAGTGTCCAGATCTGTTTCCTTCATTGCTGAGAATCCTCACAGGCCACCTCTTCTCCATATTCCCTTTTGCTTATTGTTTGAAAGATGCTGGGGAGATCGGCAGAGTGTTCTAAATCCAATAAAGGTGGTCACCCTCCATTCTCAGGTGAAGAGAAGAAAGAAGGGAGCTTCTCCAGTGGCCCTGGGAAGCTGTCCAGTCACTTAGTGGTGAGAAGCCCTTTGCTGAGGGACCATCAGGCTTGTCCCTGTGCTAGCAGAGGTGAGGACCAGGACAAGGACTCCACATGCATGCTCCATAAATATCTGTTCTTTCTGAAATGAGTACCCCATAGCTTGGAGACTCCCAAAGAAAAAATCCTGAGAACATAGGGACATGTTTATCCATAGAAAACATGAGAAATACTATGACCACGTGACCTGAGAATGAAATGAAAGTTCTGTGCGACCATGGCCTTGAATGAAAAAAAGACAGTTTTTTCATTCACTGGAAAGCACATCCAGTGTGCTTTCTGAGTCGTAAGTGTGATTTTACTAATACGGGCATAGAAGGAGAGTAGTAAAATAGAATAAAATGTGACTCATTAACTACACTCCTCAAATAGGGACCCCATGAGGTGATTTGTGATATCTCATGCAGTAAATTAAAAAATGTGGTGCAAACATGGGCCATCTGCTTTCATCGCCCATCCTGACATGAACTGCAATTAAATCAGTGACCCTCACTGCAAATCAAAGGTAGGAAGGAACACAAAACAACTACCAAATAAAATGCTATTGAATCACCAAGTCTGTTGACACCCTTGTGTGAAGTAAGAACAGGCAGCCCCTGGGGAAGGATGCAGCCCGGCTATGGTATGTGACTTTCAGATGTCAGAAGTTCTCATTCAGCACATGCTGGGTAGAGCCTAGGAATTGGAAATTTTAGTTTAAGGCACAGGTTATTCTGGAAACTAAAATAAACTACCCATGAGCATTTATGTCTCCATTAAAAAACCGTAGAGCATGAGAAAAAGTAGATAATTCTGTGAGAGGATTATAAACCTTGATCATCCAGCGGTCAGTTGCTGGCTGAGATAGGGAAGGGGATCACTGAAGACTGTGGAAGCATGGCAAGGATTTGGGGAGTCAAGCACTGGCCAAGTGCATTTCGTATGCAAAAAGCACGTGGGTGGAAGAATGGAGGTAGAGAAGCCACAGCACACCGCCAACATGGCCATAGGTACTCCTTGACTTGTGAGGAGGCTGAATCCCAACAACCCCACCTACACAGGGAACACTGAGGTGGGAGTCCATTTACCACTGAACCTCCCAGACCTCACAGCTTAGCCTAGCCTACCTGCAAGTATGCTCAGGACACTGGTGAGAGCCTACATTTGGGCAATGTCATTGATCACAAAGTCTATTCTATAATAAAGTGTTGGCCATCTCTGGAATCCATTGAGTATCTATATCCAAAAAATGATGGCTGCGACTGCCCAGCATTGAGGGAGAGCCCTGAGCGTGTGTCACTAGCCTGGGAAAGGCAAGAAGCAAACCCTGAAGTTTGGTTTCTACTGGAAGCATATTGC
>JAJEJO010004830.1:666148-704635 GCA_020662805.1 Glaucomys volans
GAAGGAAGGAAGGAAGGAAGGAAGGAAGGAAGGAAGGAAGGAAGGAAAATTAAATGAAGTAATATATTTGATACTATCCTTTTGTTTATTACTTAAATCACATTTAAAATGGCTTTCTTTTTCATAGTGTTTTAAGTCATCTTTTCATGGCTGACAAAAACAAAAAAACAAAAAAACAAAAAAAAACCTCTGCTTTCCCTGTCTCTTAATAAGGTGGTTTGTTTATAGGATGACCAGAAAGAGTGCCCAGAGATGCTGCTGCCCCCGGCGCTCCCTGAGTGCTTTGCAAAAGGGCAGATGCCATTGACCTTTCAGATGACTGGAGTGGCTGATCTCACAGAGGCCACTTAACTGTCCTTGATTGAATTTGAGATTGCCTTTCTCAACCAAAGCAGTATGAATGGATGGCTGTTAATACGTTCAATAACCTGACTTTTAACATCTAGAAATTTTAAATCTTTACTTCTTGTATTAACATTACTCCTCCTGTCACTAGGTAGTTTTTTTCCACCAGAGATAAGTAATTGACAAATGCAAATAAACTCTTTATTTCTCTTTTAAAGTACATGAAAGTCAATAGTAGCATCTAATAATTAATTTTACTTGATATTCTATTCATTCTCTTGTGCTTGCTTATTTATTTCACTGTACTCCACCTCATTTCAAAAAGGTTTTAAGGTGAATTATCAAAATATATGCAATATAACAAGACAACACAAATCCAAAACGCAGATAAAAATTATCAGACAAGTCATGAAATAAAGCAAGCAGAGAGGGCAAATTCACATGTATACAACATGTGCCAGCCCACATGTACATACACATTCACATGCACATGATCATGGACATGCACACACTATCAGCCTGGGAAGAAGGACCTTTGAAGCTCTCAGGTCTAGGACATCCTAATCCTCTGGGTTCATTTTACTGCGACCTAAGTGATAACATTGGTGACATTCTCACACTATCACAGTGCCGAAGTCAATAACAGCAGGGAGTGATTCTTCACTGCATCCTTGAACTCGGGGTGGAGTGTAGTTAGCTCAGTGTGCAGAAAGTGACTGTGCAGGCCATGGTAAGATTTAGGACTCACTGCTGATGACCAGCTAGGTGAAAGGAGAGGCCAGGCTGACGATGCTCGGGGTGAGCTGCGGTGTGGTGAGGATGCCCGCCACTGGGCTCCACTCACAGCAATTCTAACAATGAAGGTAGAGGAAAAGGGACAGACCCTCATGTTAAAACCTGGACAGAAATCATCACTAGAAATTCCTGCTAACAGGTGTGTTAAGGAAAACTATATTTGTGCTTCATTTTAAGGACTATCCTGAAAAGTTTAATATGAATTTGGCCTCTCAATCTAGAATAACATTTAAAGAATATTATTAACCAAATATATACATACATGTACATATACACATATACATGGATACATGTAATATATACATATGCATATATATTATTTATATATATGCACATAAACTCTAACTGCTTTTCAATTGGAGTTACTCTTTCAAGGGTATCTCTGCTTTCTTTTGTTCATTCAGCATTTGCTATTGTGCTATTCTAAGAGCTGTACCGCAATGAAAAAGGTAAATTTCCTGCTATCAGATTTAGTTTGCACTTTTGAAGAATAAATTGGCAGATACGTGCGAAGTGCTTTAGCAGTATAATTTCTGCTAAAAAGGATGGGAGTGCAGGGGATACAAGAGGCTTATTAGCTTCTGGAAGGAATGCTCCACTCATGGGCTAGAGGCTTGGGCTTGGGAAGAGATGGGCTCAAAAATAGCTCCTTAAAGAAATGGTCCTAAAGAAAAAGTTAACAGTGGTCAAAGTGAGCCTGCTGAAGTGTGGGACCAGGCCTTCCAAGCAAAAGCAGATGAAGGAAGACCGTGGCACCTTCAGGAGAGGCAAGATCCATGTGTGCAAGTTAAGGAATATAGGAAGACTGTGTGCAGAATGCAGACAAGAACCCGGATGGTGAATTCTTGCAAATCCTTCCATCAAGTGTTCATTAGAAAGAACAGGTTATGCAATGTCAGCCAGGTAGAGTTCTGTAATCTGCAAAATATGAAGATATTGTCATAATACCAAGTAAATAGAGAATAAGGGCAGAAGGTGAACATGAGTGCTGAGATCTGATGTGACAGTTTGATCCAGACTCTATGTTGTTTCCAAGTTTTGTGGTGTGATTAACTTATTTTTAAAAAGCAGTGATTACCTAATGTATGTGAGTCACTGTGTGAGGCTCAGGCAAAAAAATATTAATGAGAAGGAAGAAGAGGGTCAGGTAAAGGGGGATTGCACAAAGGAAAATATAACATCTGAATTTATGAAAGTTTCAGTTAAATGGCAAATGCCATCATTCATTCATCAACAAATTACACAAGTGACTGTATCATTACAATTGTCACATGAACTAGAAAGCAAAGGAATAAAGAGCAAATGTATTAACAATCTTCCAAGAGGACAGGACAGTTAATCAGAAATCTGAAAGGTGACTGAAAGTCAACATAGATAAGATAGATGTGGTATGACATTGTGCAAGTCACACACACACAAAAAATGCTTTCTTAAGAATCAGTAAACTTTTCCTCATTTTAAATGCAATAGCTGTTCATTATTTTAACCTCTTTGATAATACACAAAGCATAAAGAAACAATCATTTACATAATAATCACAACACTCTACAGAGAACATACTGTAATGATACTTTAGAGCACAAACTTTCCTTAATACTTTTCCTGAGTCGATATTAACTGTGAAGGACCTGGATTGATCACCTTCACATGAGCTCACGAATCAACCTTTTATTATCTCATTGCTGCTGGCAGAAAACATGAGGATCCTGGGTCAGAGAAATAAAAAACATTATTACTCACAGTAGGGCGAGTACCCTGAGCCTAATATCTGCCAGTCTCATTCTCCATGCCCCAAAGTTCCATGGGGATAATGTAATGGGGCCTTAATGGATGCAAGGAGTCCTCAGAAGCACACTGAGCTGCAGGGATTCCACACTTTCATACCAAGCAAAAACAAGTTTACTCTTAGATCAGTAAGAAAATGTGACCTTATCTCTCAAGACTTCTCATTGCAAAAAAGAGCCCTAAGAAATTGCCTGGTTTAAGAGCTGACAAAATTTTGCATTTTTGGCATTCTCAATAAAAAGGTTTTGGGAGGCTCAGGGTGCATTGTAGACAGGTTCTATCAATATGAATCTGAGGGTTTATGAAAATGGTAACTGAGCAGGGATTGTATATACATTTAATTACATGCTTCTTGATAAATGATAATACTAGAAAAATTAGCAGCATTGCATCCATTGATTTGTATCTGAGTAGCAACAGGAAGACACATAAGTTTTTATTCTGAAATGAGAACATGTTCTGCATTTTGAGGTGAGGACAGCAACTATTAAAAGGGGAGTGGGTTTGTCATTATCAATTAACGTGACATAAAGAGTGTTGCATATTGTAATGATGACACCTACCTCTCAGAGTCCTGGATTAAACTGTGACCCCCACCCCATAAGTGAAAATACTAAACCCCATATCTGTGAATGACTTCATCTTGAAATATGTTTTGCATATTTTATTCATTAGTACAAGGTCATATTGTGTTATATTCAGGCCCTAAACACACTATGACTGTCTTTTTAAGGCCATGGAGAAGCACCCACACCACACTCAGGGAGCTCCATGGGAGATTCTGTGACTACACACCAACCAACACCAGCAATTGCCTGCTACCACCAGAGGGTGGAGGAAGCAGGGAAAGCTCCCTGACTGAGTCTTCAGAGAGCCCTGGCCCTGCCAACAACCTGACTATGGGTTTCCAGGCCTCAAAGCTGTGACAGAATGCATTTCTCTTCTCTTAAGCCCC
The DNA here is from genome assembly GCA_020662805.1 of Glaucomys volans. Taxonomy (NCBI): domain Eukaryota; kingdom Metazoa; phylum Chordata; class Mammalia; order Rodentia; family Sciuridae; genus Glaucomys; species Glaucomys volans. Next base: position 670,029 of record JAJEJO010004830.1, read on the forward strand.
CAGGGTTGTGTTAAGTTGCTACCCCAGGCCTTGGAAGTGAATAACACATAAACACAAACATACAAATATAATCTCTTTTCCTTCCGCTCCAGTTATTAAATATGTATATGTTGACTTGCGTTAATGTACAAATCCACAGATTTTCATAATTCATGCCAGTCTTCATCAGGGTTCCCTGCAAAACCTAAACAAAGAAAGGATTTTTTAGGTAGAGTAGATTGGAGAACTGATCCCAGGGAGCATGGGGAGGAAATGGAGAAGTATGGTGGAGAAAGCAGGAGAGTAACAAGACAGGTGCAAGAGCAGGCTGTGCCCAGGGGCACCAGGAGTCAGCTCCTCCAGCGACCCTTGGAGGGTATGAACCACATCTCTACACTGGATCTACCAAGAGGTAAAAACGTAGGGACAATGACTCCCCCTCCCCATTTTCTGTGGGGCTGCTCCTCAACACTTGAGGTCTAGCTAGGCATGATCCTGTGGCCGGATGCCCTCAGACAGAGAAGCGGAGGGCTTGGAAGGGAGGCCAGGGCCACATAATGGAATAGTCCACGGGAGCTGAAAGTGGCTCTGGCTAATCTGGGGGGATATGACACTGAGACTATCTTCTAGAGTGTTCATGTAGAAAACCTAATCATTCTTAATTCTTGCTTGAAGCCAAGGCAAAGGTCTCTGCTAAGGTCAATAGTACTCACTGTCTGCCAAAAAAAATAAATAGTAATCAAACTTGCCAATCTAGCAGCTGAATTTAAAATGTTTTATGAAAGTATTGCTTCTCAAAATCATTTCATACTTGGGGATGTTTTATAACACTATAACAAAGTCAATTTTATTTAGGAAAAAAATAATTGCATAACCAATTTAAGGCATCTTGGGTGATGGATTATGATACACTTCTACACTTGGCACACGGACAAAATCAAGGTCATTATTGGTGATTGCAGAAGAGAATTTTATCCTTCTTAAAGATAGTCAGAGACAGAAAGACATAGATGAAGAAATGGAAATAAATGTATTTTTATCGTGTGCTTCACTGTTCTTTTTATCCATTTTTCCTCAGAAAAGAAAAGAAAATAACGTTTTTATTTGTTCTTAGTTATACATGACAGTAGAACCTATCTTGATATATCATATAAACATAGAATATAACTTCCCATTCTTGTGGTTGTACATGATGTGGAGTTACAATGGTCATGCATTCATACATGAAAACAGGAGAGTGATGTCTGATTCATTCTACCATCTTTCCTATTCCCATTCCCCCTTCTTTTCTTTCATCCCCATTTGTCTAATCCAGAGTTCTTCTATTCTTCCCTACCATCATCCCTTATTGTGTGTTAGCTTCCACATATCAGAGAGGACATTTGGCCTTTGGTTTCGGGGGTTAGGCTTATTTCACTTAGCATGATAGTCTCCATTTCCATCCATTTAACAGCAAATGCCATAATTTCTTTTCTCTTTGTGGCTGAGTAGTATTCCATTTTGTGTGTGTGTGCGTATGTGTGTGTGTATCTCACATTTTCTTTATCCATTCATCTTTGAAGGGCACCTACACAGTACCAGAGTTTAGCTATTGTGAACTGAGCTGCTATAAACATTGATGTTGCAGCGTCACTATAGTGTGCTGATTTTAAGTCCATTGGGTATATACCAAGAAGTGGGATAACTGGGTCAAATGGTAGTTCCATTCCAAGTAGAAAATAACTCCAAACAACTTGTTTAGTAGCTAACTACTCCACTAGGGAATGATGGTATGTATAGACACACTATCTCGCTCACACATAATAGCACATAATTCTAACCAGGTTTATTTTATTTTTCTAGCATTGCTGGGGATACAACCAGGGCCTCAAGCATGCCAGGGAAGCACTCCATTCGTCAGTCACATCCCTCACCATAAATGTAACTCTTCAAGGGGACAGCATGAAGAAAATACAGAATCAGCGAAACAAAATCAAATTCTTTTGAAAGACCTTATGTTTTGTTCCTGGTGAATTTACCCAACATTTTTTGGGGGAGGGTGCTATTTCAGATTTATCATAAGTTACATAAACCAGTGGCAATAATTCCAAGTGCCCCTTGCCCAGTGCACTGGTATGTTAGGGTTTTACCTGATCATAGAACATAGGAACATCCAATGCTTGGTTGAGGTGGTGTCTGTTGGGATTGTCTCCCTATGTAATTGCTTAATATTTAGGAAGGGATACTAGAAGCCTATGCAAACCAACAGTTTCTTAGAATTTTATGCACCATTTCAGTATCCATCAATTAATTTTGTCTGTGGAAATTATTATTGTGGTGTTGTAGTGATGGATTTCTGCTTCCATTGTTCTTTCTACATTTATGGTAGTTGGATTTTGTCTGCATGGAGATGTGGTCATTTCTCTGCATTTAGTTTGTTGGTTAACTAGAGTTAACTAGTTCTATATGCAAATTAGTATGGAATCAAGGGTTTCTACTTTTTGAGTTATAACCTAAATCTCTCACTATTTCATTGCTCAAATTGTTACAATTTTGGTTATTCTAGGTACCTGCAGCTTGGTTCCCATGGCCTTTCTACATGTTCTCATTGTTCAATTTCTTTAACCAGTGTTGCTTTTTTGTTCTTGGGATCACATTGTCATTTTAAGAAATTACTCTTCCAACTTTACTGAGTATTATTTTGCTTCTATCATGAACATTTTTCTGAATTTTGATAAATGCTTTTACTGTATGATCTTGTGATTTTTCTTGTTGGTGAGTTATATGGATTATTTTCCACATGTTGCAAAAATGTACATGTCTAGGATAAGACTATACTGTCATGATGAATTATCCTTTTTACATATTGCTGGATTGTGTTTGCTAAGTATTTTTTGTGAAAGACCCTCAGTCGCCCTGTCCAAGGAAGATCACGCGAAGACACTGGCTGCAAAAACACGAGGCTGTTTATTAGTACACAGGCGCCTGCGGGTGCACAGCGAGACCTCAGCCGGAGCTTTGGTGAACTGGCACACCAGGCTTTGGGGTACAGGGTTTTTATAGGGTAAAGGGGCAGGTTTCGCCCGCGCGGTAAGCAACAGGTTTCTTATTGGATATTTTGAATACAGCACATAGGTGTACATTTTAACTCCCGGAACAACCACGATTTTTGCTAGGACAAGGTGACCTATACTTTTTCAATTGTCCTGTGGTTTCTTAACCTGTTTATCAGTTTAAGTTTATCAACCTCCGGGCGGCTCCCGAAACCAGTTCCTAAAACCAGTTCCTGAGACCAGATCCCGAAACCTCCCTAGGGGGGTTGGGGTTGGGTGGAGTGACCTATGTTATGGGTTTGTAGTTCTCGGAATTTGTTCCCTTCCTATGGTGGGGTGGACATAGAGTTGGGGTCTTTCATTTGCATCTATATTCACGAGGATATCAGCCAAGAATTTTTTATATTGGAATGCTGTTGTCTAGTTTTGGTATCAAAATAATGAAAGTGTAGCTAGAACTGGTTAGGTAGTCAGTGTAGAAATAAAAAATTGGGTCAAATCGAGAAAATGAAGGACATGAAAAAACACCTACATCTGGAAGTTGGAGGCTGCCTTGGGGAATGGAATGTCAAAGATTTCCAGAACCCATTGATAACCAGATCTACCTGTCCTTGTCAAGAACTGTAGGCAAGGAATTGCTAATTAACACCTGCTGGGACATTACCTGTTATCGCTTCAGCCCTTCCCCTGCCCATCTGCTTTTCTGCTTTTACCACTCACCTGCAAAAGTGGGCCTAGACAGAGAGGAAGAATGAGGGGGGAGGGAACAAGAGAGTAAAACTTATAAAAAGGACAGGATTTACTCGCCACGTGGATTCTGCCTTTGGGTCCCCTTCTTCCACTCGGTAGAAGTCTGCTTTTACTTTTCTTTAATAAAACTTTATTTTCCACTCTACACTTGCCTCGGTTTGCTTCTACGGCGTTATTCTTCAACACCTGAGGAAGCAGGACTCGACGCCGGTTACAAAGGGTAACAAAAGCAGTATGGAGATTCCTCAGAAAACTTGGGATGAAACTGCCATTTGACCCAGTTATCCCACTCCTTGGTATACACCCAAAGTACTTAAAGGCAGCAACTATAGTGACACAGCCACATCAATAATTATAGCAGCTCAATTCACAATAGCTAAAATATGGAACCAGCCTAGGGGCCCTTCAACAGATGAATGAATTGAGAAAATGTGGTACATATAGATAATGGAATATTAGTCATAAAGAGAGGGCGAAATTATGGCATTTGCCAATAAAGGAATGGAAGCATGCTAAGTGAAATAAGCCAATCCCAAAAAACCAAAGGCCGAATGTTCTCTCTGATGTGAGGATGCTGACTCATAACAGATGGGCAGGGGTTGGGGAGGGAGAGTGGAGGTTCACCAGATTGGAGAGGGTAGAGTCAGGGAGAAGGGGGAGAAAAGGAATGGGAAAGACAGTAGAATGTATTGGACATAACTTTACTATTTTCATGCATGAATACACCACCAGCATTAACTCCACATCATGTACAACCACAAAAATGGGAAGTTATACACTATGTACGTATGATATGTCAAAATGCATTCTACTGTCTTATAGAACTAAAAATAACAAATAAAAATTATAGGAAAAAAGTTGAAAGTCTTTTCTTCTATTGTCTAGAGAAGGTTGTGTAGTATTTGTGCTATTTATTCCTTGAGTATTTCATGAAATTCTCTGGTCAAATCACTTAAGCCTGGAGTTCCAAACTTTGAAATAATTTTTAAATACAAAATTTGTTTTAATAGATAGAGCTGGTCCAGTTATCTATTTTTTTCTTGAAAAGGTTTTGGCATCATGTCCTTCAAGAAACTGTTCCATTTTCAACAATCTAGCCTTTGGTAGTTAAGGACTTCTATTGCTTTGCTGTTTCACTCTCACTAATTTCTGGTCATGATTATTCATTTTTTTCCTTCATGCTTTGAAAACAGTGGAAGGCTCTTTTTGTATTCTCTTAGGGTGGATTCTGAAGACATTGATGCAATGCCTTTCTTATTTTCTAATAGAGGTGTATACTTCTATAATTTTCCCTTTCAGGACTACCTTTGTGGTATACCTCCAATTTTGATGCGGATTGTTTTTTTTCATTTAGTTTAAGTACTATTTAATTTCAGGTGAGATTTTTCTCTTTAGCCCATGATTATTTATAAATATGCTAATTTCTAAATATTGGAATTTTCAGTTGTCTTTATATTGCTGATTTCTAATTTACCTAATTTTTCTAATTTTTTCTCACATGATATGAGAAAAAATTTCATGATTTACTTCCTATTGAATGTGTTATTTGTTTTACCTCCAGAATACAGTTAATTTTGGAAAATATGTCAAGATCCTAGCCTCTGGAAGCCACCATTCTACTTTCTGATGCTGAATTTGACTATTCTTGGTACCTTGTATAAGTGAAATTATATAGCATTTTTCTTTTGGTGACTCATTTATTGTACTTAGCATATGATCCTCCAGGTTTGTTCATATGGTAGCAAGTGACAAAACGTCCTTTCTTTCACAGGCTAAATAACACGAACATGTGTATTGATCACATTCTTTTTTATTTGTCTCGTGATGGACACCCAAGGGGCTTACAGCTTTTGGCTATTATGAGTAGTGCCACAATAAATATAGTGTACAAATATTTCTTGAGTTCCTACTTCCAATTATTTAGGCTATATATGCAGAAATGAATTCAATGAATCAGAACAATAACATGTCTAGTTTTCTTAGGAACCACCATTCCCTTTTTTATAGTGGCTACACCATGTTTCACTTCAAGAGTTTACTGTGGGGGAAACTGCCGTCAGGCTCCCTCTCAGTGGCAAGAGTTCTTTTTCTTCTCACTTGAATAAATCCTAATTCTTCTTACTAAAAGAAGAAGGAAGGAGGAGGCAGGGGGAGAGGAGCAGGAAGAAAGGAAGAAAGAAAGAAGAAAGAAAGAAAGAAAGAAAGAAAGAAAGAAAGAAAGAAAGAAAGCTGTGATCTAATAATTCTATGTCCTCATGATCAATTGTTATTTTCTGAATATTTTTATTTATATTGTTTTTTATTTTTTATAGCAGTTATCCTAAGGATATGAGATAGTATTTCATTGTGTTTCTGATTTACAGTTTTTGAGCACTTGGTATGATTTCATTTTATCTTATCAAGGACACATTGTTTCTACCATTTTATTTTTCTAGCTATTCTGCCAGGCTTTACAATATATATATTTACTTAATCAAAGTCTTTTTATATCATCTTATGTGTAGTATAAGTTCCAGGAGTGTACTCTAATTCCTCATGCCCAAAACATTAGCCATTTTTGTCACTCATGTAATATTTACATATGTTATAAACACAAAATCTGATCTTTCAATATTTGAAATAAAACAATTAAAACAAGGAAAATGGCTTCATTTTCCTCTTTATGTATTACATTTCCTTTGGTCTTCTCTTTTTATTTTCATTCTAATTTTCAGTCTCATAAATTTTTTTCTGCATGAGTTTTGTTTTTCAGAGGAAAAATTGCTTCTATTTCTGTATTTAAAGATATTTTCACTGATAATAAAATTAGCAGTGGACTTTTTTTCATTCAGCTCTTTTTAGATATCATTCCATTGTCTTCTGACTTTCATAGTATTTTGTGATAAGTCTACAATGTTCTCCATTTTCTTCCAAGAAATATTTCCTTTTGTCTGGCTGCCTTCAAGATTTTCTTTGTCTTTTATCCAAACAATTTGAATATGGTATGTATGACTAGGTGTGGGTATGTGTGTGTGAGAGAGATTTATTTAGCATGCTGTTCTCTATGATTCTTGGATTTTGGTTTTCTTTCTGTCACTCGTTTAATAAAAAATCTTGGACTTTATTCTTTCAAGTATTCTGCTCCCTTCTCTCTTGTCCTTCTTACATACCACATATGTCTATGTTAGAATATTTCATATTGCCACACACCTCTTAAGTATGCTGTTCAAGCAGACTCAGTGGCACATGCCTATAACCCCAGCAACTCAAGAAGCTGAGGCAGGAGGAACTCGAGTTCAAAGCCAGGTTCAGCAAAAACGAGATGCTAAGCAACTCATTGAGACCCTGTCTCTAAATAAAATACAAAATAGAGTGCTCACTTCAGCAGCACATATACTAGAATTGGAACAATACAGAGAAGATTAGCACACTCCCTGTGCAAGGATGACAAGCAAATTTGTGAAGCGTTCCATGAATATTACTCAGCCATAAAGAAGAATAAAATTATGGCATTTGCAGGTAAATGGATGTAGTTGGAGAATATATTGCTAAGTGAGATAAGCCAATCCCAGAAAACCAAAGGTCAAATGATCTTTCTGATAAGTTGATGATGGTACATATTGTGAGGTGGGAGGGAGGCAAGAATGGAGGAAGGATGGATTACATAGTGGAAAAAGAGGGAGAGGGACAGGGTGGGGGGGGGGAATAACAGAATGAGACAAACATCATTACCCTGTGTACATGTATGATTACACAAATGGTGTGACTCTACTTCATGTACAACCAGAGAAACAATTGTACTCCATTCGTGTGTGATGAATCAGAATTAATCAAATTTAAAAAAAGAAATAAAGCTTTATGAACAACACAATAAATTCAATATCAAAAACCAAATAAAGCCGGGCACAGTGGCACATGCCTGTAATCCCAGCACTTGGGAGGCTGAGGCAGGAGGATCGCGAGTTCAAAGCCAGCCTCAGCAACTCAGAGAGGCCCTAAGCAACTCAGTGAGACCCTTTCTCTAAATAAAATACAAAACAGGGCTGGGGATGTGGCTCAGTGGCCGAGTGCCACTGGGTTCAATCCCCAGTACCAAAACAAAACAAAACAAAACAAAATAAATAAATAAAACGGGTTCAATAAATGGGCAAATGCATGAAACAGACACTTCTTAAAAGAAATACAAATGGCAAGAATTATAGAAAGAAAAGCTTCAACATTTTTAGCCATTAGGGAAATTCAAATCAAAACTACACTGAGATTCCATCTCACTTAAGTTAAAATGGTAATCATCAATAATACATATAATAATAAATGCACTTGTGTAGGCAGGAGTGGAAAGGACTGGGGAAGGAACTCTTATACACTGCTGATGAGAATGTAAATTAGTACAGCCGCTATGGAAATCAGTATGGAAGTGCCTTAGTAGATAAATAAAAATAAAACTACTATATGATCTAGTTACACCACTCCTTGGTATATATTTAAAAGAATTAAAGACAACACATTGTAGAGATACATGCATACCTATGTTTATCGCAGCACAATTCACAATAACCAAGTTATGGGATCAGCATATGTGTCAACAGGTGAATGGTTAAAGAAAATGTGGTATATATATGTAGTTGAGTTTTATTCTGCCATAAATAGAATGAAACTATGTCATTTGCAGAGAAATCAATGGAATGGAGAGCATCATCTTAACCTAAATAAACCACACTTGGAAAAAAGAAATAAAATGGATAAATAGAAAAAATAAATAAATACATACATAAGTAAATAAATAAATAAATAAATAAATAAATGAAATACAAATAGGGCAGGAGATGTGGCTCAGTGGCCATGTGATCCTCAGTTCAAACCCTGGTACAAAAAAAGAAAAAAAATGCTATCAAGCTTTCATGATTCTTTTTGTTTGTTTCTTTACATGGGTAATTTCTATTTACCTAGCTTCAAATTCATTGATTATTTCCAAGTCATAAGAATTTGAGTAATGAAGCCCTTGAAGTCATTCTTCATCGATGGCTGCATTTTTTTATAGCATTGTCATTCATTTCTTTCTTTCAACTTTTGTCTGCTGAAATTACCCATCTGATCTTGTATATTTTAGCCTAAGGCCTTAAGCAAATTAATTAGACATTTTTAGATCTCTGTCAAAAACTGGGCTATATCTGTTTGTGATGATCACTCTATCTCTTGGGAGCATGTTATTTTTCTGGTCTCTTCATAGGCTTCATAATGTTTTTTATTGAAAGCCAGCCATGTTGAATAAGACAGATGATATTTACCTCAACATTATGCGTAGAAATGAGTCTTCCTTTTGTCCTGATAGGGCTTCAGTGCAGGAGCTCGTGTCAATCCAGTTGGGAGCTGAGCTGTTTGTGATTTGTCATCATTCTGTTATTCTGAATACCGCACAAACTTCAAACTCCAGGAGATGCTGCTCATGTCCAGGGTGGAAAATGACAGAACAACATCATTTTGATTATAAGACTTCCTTGCACTGTTCCACAGACTGAGTCACTTTTTAAGCAATTGTTCCTCTTCTGTCCTTCATTTCCAGATTCTAAGTGTGTGGGTGATCACAATAATGGAGGCATGGCCTCTGCTCTTTTGATGGAGACTCTGCTCTAGGCATGTACTTTGTGAAATGAGGCTTTCTCCACTCTCTTACCTAGACTGTCATGGGATCAGCACTTAATTCTTTTCATCTCCAGAAGTGTATCCTCCCACCTTCTCTCCCTGAGTGTTCAACAATACCAAACCCTGACCAGTTTTACCCTCCCTAACCATACATGCCCAAATTAAAATTGTATCCCTAATTAATTTACACAAAGGGTAGAGTGTGAAGGGTCCAAGAGGGTAGTCTTAATCTTGGTATTCGGACATAGCTACACTCCCCCTCCCTTACTGTACAGTATGAAGGACACTTCTTTTATCTCTTTTTATTTTTTTCAGTGACACGCCAATAAGGCTTGTAGAGAAAGTCAGTGCAAAAGTGTGTGGATGGCAGAAGCTTCCTTGTCCCTGGAGATTTTGAACAATTGCACCAACCACCCTCAGCCTTTGCCCATTGCTAGCTCTTGTCCCTGGACTCCTCACTGCATCCTGGGGGAACCTCAGAGGTTGAGTAAAAGTGCAAGTGTCTTCTCCAGCTTTGGCTCTGTGGCTCAGATGTTCTTCCAGTCCTTTTCTTTGCAATCTCAACACTTGGGAGTTTGGACAGAATCATGAATTTGTAGTAGTACATTATTTCCATTGCAAAGATTGTGGCTGTGTTCCTGCCAGCTCTCTGTATCCCAAGGTGGAAGTCAGAAATATTAGACTCCATTTTAATTGCCTTTTAATTTATATGAGATTGCCAGCTACAAAACTCCCCATTCCTCCCTGTACACATACTAATACACATTATAAGAGTGACTTAATGTAGAACAAATGTATAACACATGGATTGCATTAATTAATAACTGTTGCATTGTATCCACTAATTATTTTGCAAATGAATCTTGCAAATCATATTTCAAACCTATTTGGCTGGAAAAATTCTTCTAGGTTATAAAATTTCATTTGTTTTTTATAAAGTATTTTTAATGCCTTCTGTTAGTTGAATTCATTGCATACCCATACACTTTGTCCAAGAGCTAAGAGGATAATAATCATCCATCTATAGACATTTATAGGCCAGTTTTCCATACAAAGAGACTCCCAGGAATCTGTATGTAGAAAGATAGAAATAAACGGTTAATTTCCAATTCATGCAAGTCTTGTAAGAGCACTATAATCTGACATTAATAATGACAGCAGGCAATGTGCTTTTAATTTCTATACTAACACACATTATTCACAAGTCCTGGCCTTGGCACTCACCAACACACCACTGTTCATATAATTAGGATACAAATGCAGCGACGTTTTTCTCTGAGAAGAGTTCTGATAGCTTTCAAAATTTGACCTTTCTAAGCACACTCACCAGCAAGGGAGCATTTCCATGATATTAACACAGTGGGGGAGCTGTAGGCATCAGACGGCAAGGTTTTGATGTGAGAGGATCAATATATCTCAAACAGATTTTTCTGATACAAACATAAAATTGACATGAATTCTATAACATACATTAGCAAAGTTCCCTTTATAATCTTATAATTAACAACAGGAGTTTATTAAAAGCAATAAAAATTTTTACAAAACAAAAGTCAATAATATCACTATTCTCAAAATCAAGAATATATATTGCTCTCTCTTAAAATTAAATATTCACAGAACAATCTGTGGGGAAAATAAGGGAAGGGAGGAGAGGGAAGAGAGGGAGGGAAGAGAGGGAAGGAGATCTCCGACACAGGTCAGCATGCAATGGATTCTTTATTCTCCATTATTCTTCATCCTTCTATCCTCTTACATATCCTTCTTCCCTTCTATATCCTTCTATCCTGTTACATATGATTTTAGCCTTTTATACCCCTACAGACAAAGAAGGCAAAAAGCCAACAGCAATGAATTCCCAGGCAAAGCAGGCAAATCACCAACAGCAATGGCTAGGGCCAATGCGCAACAGCCAGATAACCACTCCTTGAACTGTATCTTAATCTAACCTAGACTCAAACATTTCGAGCTCTGTCCCTTCTCAGGGCCAGAGAAACCTTCTTGTTTGCAAGCAATGTTCTCTCTATCTGTTTCTGACCTCTTGGCAGAAAATCCTGTTTGCAGGCAATTCCCACCAAGGACCACAAGGTGTCTTGTTTGCAAGAACACCTGTAGTTTATAAGTTTTGATTCCCTACAATAATCACTATTTTAAAGTTCAATAATATATTAATAACTTACTATCATTTGCTTCCTCCATGAAACTCTTGTCCATTTCCAGTTTTAAGTGTTAACAATCTTATTTTGATTTTAAGAACATTTCATATTTGGTCTTATCAAGAAATTCTGCAATAAATATGAGAGTCTGGAAGTCTTTCTGATATGCTGATTTCATTGACTTGGAGGTATACACAGTTGTGTGTTCATCCTTTGGTAACTCTTTCTTCGAATTTTATAAGTTTCCATATAACATGAATGAAGCTATGGGGCACTCTGTTAAATAGAGAAATCCAGGCACAGAAAGATAGATCCTGCATGATCTTAAAATGTTATCTCATACAACTGGAAAGTAGAATAGCCATTACCAGAGGTGGGAGTGGCAGACAGAGAGGGGTCAGAGAGAGATTGAGCAAAGGACATCAATTTTCAGTTAGAAAGAAAGAATGAATGCCAGAATTCTTTGTACAACTCAGTGACTGTTACTAATACAGTGTATTCTCTAAAAATGCTGCAAAAATGGATATTTTCTCATCACAAGAATGATAACTTATTATTAACATAATGATAATATGCTAATTAGCTACATTGAATCATTCTACAATGTATACATTCTTCAAAACTCATGTTATATATTATAAAGACAATTTATTTGGCAATTCAAATTATAAAAAAATCAGAATCCATATTTTATAAAACTCCATAGTCTCAAAAATTTCTTTTTTTATCAGAAATACTTTTTATTCTACTGCATCTTAAATGTTGCTATTTAACATTAATATGGTTGTTGAATCTAAAACATATTACTTTTAAACTAACCAGCTATAGCAAAATTCAAACTGGAATTTCAAGTCTTAAATCTTATATTGGGTACTGAGCTATAGTACAATCACTAATGCTCCATTAGCTGGAGCTAACAGGTACATAGTTGAATCTAAACTTGTTGTCAACTTTTTTTTTTAAATTTATTTATTTTGATTCATTGTACATAAGTAGCTGTTGTTTCTCTGGTTGTACACAAAGTAGAGTCACACCATCTGTGCATTCATACATGTACACAGAGTAATGATGTTTGTCTCATTCTGTTATTATTCTTACCCCCACCCAATCCCACCCCTCCCTTCCCTCTATGCTATCTATCCCTCCTCCATTCTTGCCTCCCTTCCACCCCGCATTAAAAAATGTTCAACATCCCTAGTAATAAGAGAAATGCAAATCAAAACCACCATAAGATTTCATCTCACCCCAATTAGAATGTCTTTAATTAAGAATACAGGCAACAATAGGTGTTGGCGACTTTGTGGGGAAAAGGGTACGCTCATACATTGCTGGTGGGAGTGCAAGTTGGTGCAGCCACTCTGGAAAGTGGTGTGGAGATTCCTTAGAAAACTTGGAGTGGATCTACCATTTGACCCAGCTATCCCACTTCTTGGCCTATACCCAAAGGACTTCAAATCAGCATACTACAGTGATGCAACCACAACAATGTTCATAGCTGCTCAATTCACAATAGCTATATTGTGGAACCAGCCTAGATGCTCTTCAATAGATGAATGGATAAAGAAACTGTGGTATATATACACAATGGAATATTACTCAGCCATAAAGAAGAATAAAATTATGGCATTTGCAGGTAAATGGATGATGTTGGAGACTCTCATGCTAAGTGAGATTAGCCAATCCCGAAAATCCAAAGGCCAAATGATCTCTCTGTTAAGTGAATGATGATGCATCAAAAATTTCTTATGGCAAGTATTTTAAAAATTTTTTAAGAATATAATCTTATTGGCTTTACACTAGAATAAATACAGTATTGATAAATATCCTTTTCAATTATAATTGAGCAAAAGTTACTAGGTCTGATGAAAAAATACAAATTCTTCTTTAAATTTCGTGTGATATTTTACTTTGTGATAATTAAGTAAATCATTAAGTTTAATATGTGAGTAATGTGATTAAATCCCATTATTTAATGACTTAAATTTCCAGATATGAAAAATCCAATCATTATTTGGTAGAAGGTGCTTCCAACATTCATTAGCTGGCTTTATTTTCAGAAATCTGAAATTTTAAATTTTTAAATTGATTTTATGTCAATTTAATTGTACCCAAACAGCAAATTTATAAAAAAATAAATTTCAAATAACAATATTAACAAATAACATTGTACATTATGAAAATATTGATTTTTTCCTCAGAAAAATAATAAAGTCAAGAAAAATATTATTTCTCCCCAGTTAAGAAACAAAAGATATCCTAGGAAATTCAGTTTTACTCCAAATAAAGAACCAGAATAAAAGTAGGTTCTATAAGCTATATTTGATCCACAGGCTTCTTTTAGCTCTATTTGTGGAATTGATGGAGGGATAGATAACTACTGTCCAAACATCCTCTTCATTTGTTTCTATTTTGTGATTTTATGTAGAAAACAGAGAAAACCCAGCTACTTCAGCAATGTGGACTCCAAAGTTTAGCCCTAATGTTGGGGTGGAAAGTCCGAATTCCTTCCAGCTCCTCTCTTTGTAGGTGCTCCCTGACATTTGCACAGTAGTGCTCAGAAAATAAATGTTAAGAAAACTTTTATTTTAGAAAATAGTCTCAGAAAGCGCTTCCTGTAGACATTTATTCCCCAACATGATTTGTGTAATGCAGCCTCAACTTCTAGACCACACAGGCTTCCACAATGTTGCCTTTGAGAACTAAGAGCCTTTGAGAACTTTCAGTAAATATTTTGATTTTCTCTTTTTATTACTTAACCAATAAATTTTCAACTATGATGAGCATTTGCTTAAAAGGTGTTAATACAGCCACCAGGTCATATGATCCCTGTCCTATGGGTGCTGAGTAGATATAACGCACAAGGAAACTAGTGCTGTTCTTCAGAAAGTTTGGGGGGGAAATCAGTAAGGCCAGTCCCTAGGGTGGTGGCATCTGCCAGTCGGAATGTACCACCCGTGGTGAAAGAGGCAAAATGACTGCCACCGTTCACAAGAGGTTCACAAGAAGAACTGATCAGTTTGGGACACCCAAGACTGTCCTGGTTTAGATGGCTTCTGAATTGTTCTTATGTGTTCCTCTGACTTTGACCAGTAGAATTGGAAGGAAGAATGTTATAGGAAGAACAAGGTAAAGCAAGTCAAATAGGCAGGCAAAATAAGGAAACATACAAACACTCAGGTTCAGGGATCAGTTGTGTTTGGTTGGAGAAAAAAATAATGTGAATTGACTAATGGGTAATGAGGCCAGTCGCAATTAATACTGCTGTCACTACCCAAATCAGGACTTAAGCCTCTTGAGTAGGTAGGAGAGCAGGGCCCTGATTTCTCATCTCCAGTATTTTTCTTTTCCGATCCTTCCTTCACATTTTCACTAAAAGAACAATTCCAAATTAGAAATGTGAACACATCCTTGGGTAGTTGTTAGTCTCTCTGTGCATCTTATGAGTAATCTGCTGTAGAACACAGTTTGCAAGACCCTTGGTAAGCAGATAACCTGAAGACCACCTGAGCTTCGGACTTGCTGTGTCTAACAGGAAGCCACCCGACATCTTACTCTGATGTATTCCTTTTCCATCCCAACACTGCTTAGAGTTCCCCAACACAGCAATTGGCACACATCATAATGATGTGCTATTTAGTTACCTACCACCCAGACTTTATGCTCCATAATGCCTGGGCCGTCTCTCTTCATCATTCTTTTATCTCTCAGTCTGACCATATGCTGGGCATGTCAATGTGGCCAATATAATATAATTATTGAGGTGTTTCCAGCATTTTCTTCCTTGCTAAGTCTGACTCCTACTGAAGATCCAGGTCTGGTTGCACAGAACTGGTCTAAAGTAAGCAAGAGCAAGCACTCTGCTGGTGGCTTCTCAGGTGATAAAAATGTTATTTCCTTAAAGCAGTCAAATGGCCTGATATCTTTAATGACCATATTTAATTTGTGATAAATGTATTGAAAATATTATGTTCACGGGGCTGATGGCGATACTCAGTTTTGTTGGGCCCCAAAGAAAAAGGGTCCTATTTCTGAAAAAAGCAGTATTTCAATGCCCATAACTGGGACAAGATGTTTGACAACACAGACAGAGATCACGTGGTGTTGTATTGACTACTGACTCCTGGATACTTGCCAAGTATCTTCGGAAGGGTGACCAACTTCTAAAGCTCCTATCTCTGCCACAGGGGTCCCTTCCTCTGCCAGCATTACCCATTACACAGCTAGCCTGAAGATAGTCTATAATGAAGTTATAAAAAGGAATTTAGAGTGGTAGAAAGACGGGGACATTATTTCTCCTTCACCTGAAGCCTGGATATGGGGAACACTTTGATTGAAAGTGACCCTTGAAGCATGTGGTTTCCACTCTGCTCTGTGGGAAGAGTTATGCTCGGGTGCATTTGTGTTCAAATCTGCCTCGTGCATGGCTTACTGCTGCACCTGAATTTATGGCTGAATCTGTGCATAGCTTAAGGACTTAAACTCTCTGCAATTATTTTGAAGGCAAGATTTTCCACAGGATTCTAAATTTTAAATACCTCAACAAAATGCAATACTTTCTTAGAATATGGGTTGTTATTATTTGGCTTAATTTATTCATTGACACAGCTAAAGGAATTGCACATAATACCATAATTTGCTGAGGCAGGAATGAGAACAAATGCATGTTCTGAATGATCTTGAAGTCAGGTGCCTAAATGCGTATCCACTGATAACTCAGCAAACTTTATCCCTAAAGAGCCACGAGGCGTTCAGGCCAAGAAGAAAGTGAAGCTCGTTATTTAGGGACTCACAAAGAGAGGTCAAATATTTTTTTTAGGAAATTCAAAATAAAATTAAAAATGAGTATTTTTTTTGGTCAAACAGACCTCCTATTGAGAAAAATAGACCCATTTGGAGGGAATAAATAACATTTCACTTGGTGAGGTTTTGAAGTTAGTGTTCCCTACAATACCACCTATCACATTTGTAAGAAACACTCTTAGCTCCTGTCTGTATGAAGCCAGAAGTCATCCAGACTGGCCTACAGGCTGTGGTTTCCTGATCCCTGAACCAGAGGAAAACAAGAGTCACCTGGACTCCTGTGTTGTGTGTATATGTGCAAGTTGTTAAGTGTGTGCCTGTGTGTGTGTAAAATGAGGAGATGGACATTAAGTCAACACTGAGTATGGAAGACAATGTTGGCGTACTTCCCTCATTTTGAAGAATAAGTCCTTGTCCTCCATCATGTACTGAAGGATCACTGTCAAAGAGCTGTAGTAGGTTTTGATTAAAGCTCTAACAAATCACTGCAAATTTCGTGGCTAAGAACCACACAGGTGTATTACCTTGACTTTCTGAAGAGCTGCTGTGCAGCCTCGGTGTCACTGGGTTGAGCTGAACTGGTTTCTTCTGGAGGCTCTGTGGAGGCTCTTCCTCAGTTTCTGGAGGTTGCTTGCATGCACGGTGGTCCCTTCCTCTCAAAGCTCAGGCTTCATGCCTTCAATCCCACATCTCCCACTGCTAACTCCAGTCATCCTTTCTTCTTCTTGAAAGGCCCCTCATGGTCATAAAAGGTTGACCTGGAGAATTCAGGATCATCTCTCCATCTGAAGATCACTAACATACACAGCCTCCTGTTTGCAGGGTCCTTACCAGGCAGGCACCGTATCCACAGGTCCTAGAGAGCACAACCCATGTCTTTGGGGGTCATTGTTGAGATACCTCAATGAGTTCCCATATTTCATGAAAGGTTCTGGTTGCTTTATACTTAGTGGGTTTTCACTGACTTTCCTAGGCCAGGTAAAGATTTCTCAAGTTCATTACATAGTTAGTATCTCCATGCACACAGTTTATAAAATGGTAAAGTGGAGGATCAACATTATATTCCTGAGTACATAGGAGGTCCACATGTTTTCCTATTTAAGTATCCCAAATCAGCTCTGCAGGTTATGTTCCTGTCCTTACTGGTAGGTGGTCCTTTAACCTCAGCGGACTACAACTAATGTGTTTGTTGGAGAGGCAGAATACAGGTGTGATCCTCCTGATACTTCCATGAAAACACAACCTCCTTCTCAAATAATCCCCACTGGAGCAACATGTTTGAAAAATCAGTGAAGAATAAATTTCATTGTTTCTTTCCAAATCAAATGCAGGAAATCAAGCATATGAAAATTACATTCCTCTCTCATCTTCTGAATACAGATTAAGAAATGTTTATAGAAATAATTATGTAGAGAAAGAACAAAAAGTTTTGAATTAATGGAATATAATCAGGTAGACTCTGCTACCATAGGTAGACAGGAAGACATAATTTGAATAGATTAATGTGTGATGTTTGGAAAATGATAGAGTTTTTTTTTTTTTTACAAGATTGGTTGGCATTACCTGTGAAATAGAGAAAGGTATTCAAAATTAAATTGCCAATCCCATCCATGTTTTACATAGCTACATAGGTAGAATGTTTCTTTCATGGAATAGGAATCATTAGTCATCTATTTAATAAAGATAAGAGTTTAAGAACTATGAATTTTAAAATGGTAGTTTACTACATACCTGAGATTATTTCATATGTATGAAATCCAATCTGTATCTAATGTGTCAGCTTTTAAGAAAAACTACTTCAGAAGTCCTATATGATATAAAAAATGGATACTTTTCAAAAATACAGAAATGAAAAGCTGTGGCTCAATATATAATCAGCAGCTTGAACAGGTGATCATGAGCATCTTCTCATTAAATATTCTGATGAATTATTTAGTTGAGCAAATCTGTCACATTTTGTGCATCTACAACTGGTATGTATGAAGCTTTTGATAGAAGTGCATTTTTATTCCAGAGAGTAGAACTATTCAGAACATTTAGTACAAAAAAGAGAATATGTATGGGCACAATCTACTTCTCAGAGTCCTAGAAATGTCAGTTTTTCTAAAACAGACATGGGTCAGATTTCCCTCGTTTTTACAATGTTGCCTAAGAAGTAGAAACCAAAGAGGTTCTCAAAACATATTCACCAATTACACAGCAGTTCCGGAATGTCCTGAAATGCAAAATACGTCTGTGAAAATTACTATTATATAAGCCAAAAGGAAAATCACACTACTGAAATTTTGAAAATGAATTGTACAAAGAACGTTGTGTCGTGAAATCCAAAAACAATGGCATTTCACACAGTCATGATTCAATTAAAAAAATATGATTTGGGAGATTAAAAACATGATTATTTCTCAAACACTTTATTTTAGACATATATCAGGGAATGAAAACATTCTACATATTCTAAAATAAAAACTTACTACTGAAAATTAAAGTGAATTTTTAGAAAATCTATATAGGAAAATAGCTGGAGAACTGTTAAAATAGATAGCCCAACTCTGATAGAAAAAGAATTACATTAAAGCACTAGAAAGAAAAGGATAAATTGGTCATAAAAAATTCATACCATTTCTCTTGGTTAATGGCCTTAGGGGAAAATGTAATCTATATTGCAAAAATTAGAGCAAATTTTTCAATAAAACTGGGAAAACATTCATATGCATTACAGGAAGAGATGAAAGAAGTCTTTCATATTTTAAGTACTAGTTTATATTCTAAAATGTGCCTGCATCTCAAGCTGCTTCCACAGGGTGCAGGACTCTATGGATGGAAGAGTGGTTCCACATTGAGTAGGGAGCACTATTTGACCTAAGGGAGCTAACTGAAGAGTCCATCACAGAGGTATGTGACGTCACGTGGCTCAAAATTACCTTCATAGAAAGCGTTTTATTCTTGTGGATGTTTGGATGCCTTTGGGATTTTCCTCTCCCTTCTCCAACCAATAAAATTTGAAGTATTCTGGGACTGAATTTATCTATCACAATACCCCACCTGCAGGGACTTCAGATAGCTAAGAGATAGGGCATAAATCACATTAACTTAGGAAATCAGTTTTGAGGTTGCACTGTATGTGAAATATTGAATGAAGCACTAATGGTAAAGAAAACATGTATATGACACTCCCTTAATCTTCCAAAGCTTCACAGTCCAGAGAAAGAAGCGTGCAAACACATAAATCATGTGCATGTACATGTGCATCTATGTTTAATATTGGTTTGATATTAAACTATATCAGCACCATGTAAAGAAGCTATTATTAAAATGGCTATTTCTACTAGACACATGTGGATGCATAGGGATAGAAGGAATTAGATATTCATGTTATTTACCAAGAACATCAGGAAACAAAAAGAAGGTAGAAATTAGATGCAGAAAGCTTAAATAATTATTCAAAGTTTTAGTTTAAGATTTTAAAATCAGCACTAGCACTTACATCTCTGACTTTTCATTCTATAACATTTCTGTAGCATGCATTTAGAGACGTGAATACATACAAATAACATTAAGAAGCTTTTGTGGAGAATGAAGGTATCTCTTAGAATCCTGGAAAGCAGTAGAAAATACTTCTAAAGGAATACTAGCTTGACTTTTGATCCATTCCAGGAGTATTTCTGCAGAGCACTATATATCGCTGATTGATGTTCCTAAGACTGCTTGAAGTATTCCTAAGCTAATAAGCTCACAACCCCAAAAATGAACCTTTCAGTATGAGAGCCATACTGTTCCCTAAAAGTTCCTTCTTTGTGCTTAAGCCCGCCTCAACATAATTTTCCGTTATTTGATTCTGAATCTTCCTTTTGCACATGAGGGACTGTACCCAATCAAGGCCATGTGTAAGCCATTCATATCTAAGAGTGACTAATCATCTTCCCCTACTTCTCCCTTCTCCCACTCCATCCCTAGCATTTCCTTTCTGCTTCTCCTCACCATTACAGTTACCGTTTTTGAGATCTGCCCCCATTAGCCTGAGTCCCATTTGAAATCTCCATGTCTAAAAATGAATGCAAAATTCCAACATAGCTGGCTAAATTAGAGAACGTGGTTTTCTTTTTCATAGACTGAATTCACAGAGTTCATATAATCTTACATATACATAGGGTAATGCTTTCTGTCTCAGTCTACTATTTTTCCTTCCCCCGTCCCTCCCGTCCCATTTTCCTCCACACCACCCATACTTCCTCCATTCTTTCCTATCCCCCCCATAACCCTCACCCCTGTTATGTATCAACATCCACTGATCAGAGAACACCTCTCTATAGGCTAAGATAACTTTGATTTCTCTGGCAATGACTCCCATGGTTCAACTTCTTGTCAATTCAGAGGGGGATTTTTCACAGATCACATTTCCATGAACCCAGATGACTGTCCTCTAGAAGCAGCCTCTGTCACAACGCCGAGTCTCCTGTGACGGTGTTAGCATTAGAGCTCAGCTAGAACCTCTGGGTCACCTCCTCTCAATCAGAACAGGTATGTCATCGTGAACTTAGGTTCTCCTGTTCCCTGTAGTTAAGTTCAGTCCTGATAAAACCACTCTACACATCGCCAGCTGGACAAATCGGGTCATTTGCGGTCCTCCTCTTCAAGAGCTTGGTTATCGGATCCTTTCCACCTCTCAGTCCACAGGTCAGCTATGAAAATCACCCGTCCTTTCATAATCAGTTACCAGCTTCCAGAGTTTTACCTACTGACTCTGGAAGTGTCCCTTCTCATTGTCAGAACCTCTCCCGCTGGAGCATGGATCTCCACCTTTCTTAACAGGTACGGCCTCTGCAGCCTCCCATGACCTTCCCTGGTTCCCGGCATGCCCTACCCCCAGGGTCCTCTCCCTCTTGGAAAGAATTGGGTTGCCTCCAGTCACCTGTACCAAACAGACAGCATGCAATCACTGACATTGTCTTCTCCAGGGTCATCTCAGGCCACTACCCATGACCCATGGATTAACTTCCCCTCAAGTGATGGCAGATGGCAAGCTTTCCTGTCTCCTCCATGATGTGCCTTGTCTTCATGCCTCGTCCACACCACCCCCTTAGCTTCCTCGACACTGCTCCCTATGTCCTTCTCCCGACCCAGTGTCTCCTTCTACCAAGCCAGTCACTTCCCACCCACCTGGGCCAGGGTGCCTTTGCTGGCCCAATGGCACCACCACACCACCACACTCTTCCTCAGTGCTTGAGGTCAGATCCTTGAAAGCAGATGGTCTTTATCTTTGGGTCCCGATGCCAAATACTTCACATAGTATGCTTAACAAATGCTGTCATAATGACCAGCGGCAGTGCTGACTCCTCACCACTCACTCATTCCATGGGTAATTGCATTCACATTCTATTGCTGACATAACTAATCACCAAAGCTTGGTGTTCAACCAACACAGATTTATTCTGTCACAGTTCTGTGAGTCAGGAACCTTACTGCATCCACCGTCCTTGGTGACCTCAGCTTTCATCCTCAAATTTGTTCTTTTATTTTGTTATTGTTTATTTATTTACTTATTTATTTATTTATTTTTGCGGTGCTGGGGATAACCCAGGGCCTTGTGCCTGCCAGGCAAGTACTCTGCCAACTGAGCTTTATCCCCAGCCCTCAGATTTGTCCTCTATGATCCATCCCCCACCCCTCTCATAAGAACCCCTCCAATTGTAACAGAGTAATCTCCCATGTCAAGATCCTGAATGCATCACAGGTGTCTGACTCCTTTCCAAGCATGGCAGCACGTCCACAGCCTCCATCCAGGGTGACGTGGCTACCCACTGCAGTCTGCACACTGCTACCCCAGAAGTCATCTGCTGACATTTTAATCCCCATGGTAATGGCATTTGGAGGTGGGAGGTGAATGAGGAGCCCTCCTAGGTGGCATCCTGCCATTGGTAGAGAGGTCCAAGAGAGACCACTTACCTCTGCCATGGTGTGAAGTCACAGCAAGCAGATGCCCTCTGGGAACTAGACACAGAATCTGCTTGCCCCTTGATAGTGCCCCTCCCAGTCTCCAAGACAGTGAGAGCAAATGTCTATTGTTCAGAGGTCGCCCAGTTTATGGTGTTCTTATTAAAGTAGCCAGAGAAGACTAAAAGACTAAGCTGTAGATAAATGGATGGAATTGGAGAATGTCATGCTAAGTGAAATAAGCCAATCCCAAAAACCAAAGGCCAAATGTTTTCCCTGATAGTGGATTATGATATATAATCGTTTTGGGGGTGGGGGGGGTGAGAAAAGAATGGAGGAACTTTAGATTATGTAGAGGGAAATGAGAGGAGGAGGGGTGGAAGTATTAAAAATGGTGGAATGAGACAGACATCATTACCCTATGTACATGCATGATTACGTGAATGGTATGAATCTACATCATGCACAACCATAGAAAAGAAAATTTGTACCCCATTTGTGTACAATAAATCAAAATGAAGTCTGTAAAAATTTTTAAAATAGCAATAAAAATAAATAAATACATAAATAAATACATAAATAAATAAATAAAAAGACTAAGGTGTCACCCTTGGAGACTTCAGTTAGCCCATGAAGGGAATCTAACTTCAAAGTTTTACATTAAGCTTCCTAACATTGTATCACATCAATTTTGACATATTTCTTTCTCAAATATTAACTAAACATTGTAAAACAAAACTCTCTCCTATCTGTACCACTAGCTAATTTATTAATCACATTCCCTCCTTCTTATCCCAAGGACCATTAAAAATAACAGCCAAAACAAATTACACAGAGCCTACGGCAGCCCCCTAATGTAGCCGGGCTTCT
This sequence comes from Glaucomys volans, assembly GCA_020662805.1. Taxonomy (NCBI): domain Eukaryota; kingdom Metazoa; phylum Chordata; class Mammalia; order Rodentia; family Sciuridae; genus Glaucomys; species Glaucomys volans. The sequence goes on from JAJEJO010004830.1 coordinate 693,166, forward strand.
ATTTACTTAGATTCACCAGGGAATAACCTTACCTGTCTCTACTCCTACCAGGTCCATGCCTTTTTTCACTAGTTAGGAAATCGTGAAGGTCATTGTGCATCTCCTGTCAAAGATGCTACATAAGAGCTTTATTCTCAGCAAGGAATCAGGGGAGGGTGGTGGGAGGGGAGATTCTGGAATGCGACTGATCAAACCATGTTATCTGCCTATGAGAATGTACTTCATGAATCCCACCAAGTGTATGATTATAGTGCACCAAAAATAAATTCTTTTTAAGAACTCTATTCTCAAACTATACCATGAAGCTTTTAGTTTGTTCTGACTTATTGTAATGGTTATTGCTACCTAAATAAAATATTTAGTAAATTCTGACCTGTATTTATTTACTAGAAATGTTAAATATGATAGTCACATTTTCTTTTACTTTCCAAATATTATTTTCTCCCTTTGTGGAAGTGAAGACACTTTTCCACATCTAGGCTTTTGACATTTCTCTACTTCTTCATTATCTGGATACACTTAAAACAGTTTCTGTGATCAAATATGAAAATTCATAATTCAGTTAAAATATTTTGAGCCTTTTATGTTTATTAGATTTATAATTTGCAAGTTTCAAAACAAAATATAATAATAAGATATATTTAGATACATCATGTATGCCCCTACAATATACAAAATATTTATAGTTAGCATATAAACTATGTATTATAAATAAATTATGCTTATGAATACATGTTAAATATCTAAATACATATATCTATCTCCAGGCACACATGCATATTTAATACACAACTTACCTGTAATTGAATAAAATACTTTTATGAAAACATATTAAACAAAAATTTTTCATTTAAATACATTTATAAGCATGTAATATATTTCATATCACATAAGTGTTTACATTTTTAACTTATGTGTTCCATATACTAAATATTTTAGATCCTATAACAAATGTTTTCTCAAAAGTCAGTTTAGAAGATATTACAGACTTGATTTTTTCTTTATATACTGCTTTGTAAATAACATATTATACAAGATAAGATGCAAGATAACTTCAAAATGCATATCTGCTTGCCTATATATAAAGTTACTTTTTAAAAACTACTAAGAAAGCAGATGCACAAAACACAACTACATGAAGACAGTGTCAACACAGAGACTGTATAACAGACTGGAAGGCATCACCCTCTTCCTTGGAGAGTTAGGTAAATGCACAAGTCATCTCACCAGGTTTCAGAGCTGGAGTGTGGATACATTTAAATCGATAGCTCCAAACCAATCCATTTCTATGTAGAACATCAAGTCCTACATCAAATTCTCAGCACTTTTATTCCATGGAATCTCTTCTGGTCTCTCAAGACAAATCTACAAAGTAGATGAATAAAATTGAATGGAACTGTGTTAAATGTACAGTGAAAATCCTTACACAGTTCTATGTGTATTTATTATTTGATCACATACAGTCTTACATTAAACCTGCTATCAACACCAAAGTTACTACTGTATCATTTTCCATCTTTATTAGCAAATATTCTATGTACTATTTCAAAAAAACATACATGTGTATTCCATACTGCAAGTCAGATTCACTTATCTCCTGATTCTAGGCTGGGTCATGAAGAAAGGGGTTACACACCTGAATGAAGTGATTCCCCAACCACAGAATCTTGCATGGTTAGAAACACTTATCATTATAACGCATCATACTATATAGTATTATCTATAAGATGTCACTCTTGTTTCTTCTTAAAGTTGTTGTAAACAATATTGCATAATTAGTTTCAAGATGGCAATTTAAAACCATGTAGTCAACATGCCTTTGTTAAAAAAAAAACTTGTATTAAAATTTAGAAATGTATAAAATTTATCATCAGGAAAAGGAAGCATTGCCACAATCAGGCAAACATTTAAGAAAACTCATCTAGATACTTTGTTTTGACTAGCTACTGTTTTCATTTATTTATTTTAATTTGCATTCATTTTATTTAACTCACAGTAACCAGAGCCCCCAGCTCACAAGTCCAAGGGTTCAACAGAACCTCAGCTCCTCCTCCAGCCCCACAACTGGAGAGTGGCCTCACTGTCTGTTCCCCAGGGCAGGGACTGGAAATGAGAACTGGCACCACAAGACCTAATGCTAGCAGGTGTTCCTGGCAGAGGAGGGGTGTGGTCTCCAAGGACAGTTACAAGAAACACAGAGCACACACCCATCAAGACAGCCATCCTTGGGCACACCAGGTAGAGTCCAGTCATCAGCAGCCCCAGGTAAAGCCATGGACACTACATTGTTCCTTCTCAACAGCCTTCTTATCAGCTCATGCTACATCCCAGTGTCCAGCTGACATGCTGATTTTTCTAAATAAAATTTAAAATTAAACAATCATCCTTTCTCCTAGATCTAAGCTTTAATGTTCAAACAGGGAGTTATTCATTCAACATTCAAATTCAATACCCCTTACATATCAGACAATGTGTTAAACTAACACTGTATTGAATGAAGTGACTTGGTTTCTGACATCATAATTATCACATAAAGAATGATTTAGTTTCAAACTGTTATAAATACTATAAAAGGAAATTTTAAATACTATAAGACAGAATATGAAGAGTGAGTGACCCAACATAATTTAATACTGACTTGGGGAGAAATTTGGAAAGGCTATTTGAGGAAGAAATATTTTAACTGAAACTTGAAAAATGAAAAGATTAGCTATCTGAAATCTCAGTACCAAACACCAGTTGTTCTAAGCATGAACAAAGACAAGAACATCATTGGACACAGATCAAGAAGGGGTGAGTTTTGACCAATGAGAGAGAATATCCCTACATAAAAGTCTTAATACCATAGAAACTTAAAATATCTTCTTTAGGCTCACAAATATTTTATGAGAAAACACTAAAATTCAGCCAGTTTTGAATATGAGGGACGTGAGGCTCCACTGAGTTAAGCAACTTTAATGATTACCAGTTTTGTGATATGAGAAGATGAGAGCTGGTCTGAATTCATTTGTGAATAGAGCTGGCACCCACGTTCCACTTTGACACAACACTGATGCTTTATGATTCAGCAAAAAGATATAAGATACATGTAATGAGAATTCAAACTTCAAAGGTCAAATATTTAGAGGAGAAGTAATAGAATAGAAACATACTTCCCTGAGATAAAAAAAAAAAAAGAAAGGGCAAATCTTCCTAATGACAAGAGTCTCCGGGCACCTGGCAAAATGAATAACCGAGGAGAGTTTGTGGATCCTCCCCAATATGTTTATTATGACTTCAAGGATGTAGAAAAGCTGTCTTCTCCCCTGAAGAAAAATGGCGAGTGGCCAGCTGTGCTGGGTGAGCAGGTGGAGACAGTCTCAGCAGCCGAGCTCCAGGTGCTGGAAGTCGGTGGACTGTGTCTCACCAGGAGAGCCCGCCCTGGCCTGCTCGACTTTACTGCTCCTTGTGCCTCACAAAAAATTTTGTGAGATAAACACTAGGCCCTTTTATGAGATAAATGAGGCATTGGGAATGAGTAGCCAGTAACAAGTGTGGGCTGCCTCTTTCTTCTCCTCCCCTTCAAGACCCACGTGGGCTTTTAGGTAATACTGAGCATCTCCCAAGAAAGATGGGCATGAACTACTCGGTGAACAGTACCTTTCCTCCATGTGCTCACCCACAGTCTCACAATGCTAATGCCTGGACCAGAGGTCTCTTCCACTGGACATGCTCTGAGGAGAAAGGCCCAAACTCTGACTGTGACAGGCACAGATAGATCCATTTCCACCCACGTGCCATCCCCTGAGGGTTAAAGGTGGCACACTTCATTGCACCCAATTTGCCACTCAGATCCTGCTACTGTCTAATCCTGATGGAATCCCCTGGGACCCTCCCTCTCCTGTGTGAGGGAGGAGCAGGAACGGGACAGTGCCCTTGCCTCAGCAAGTCTTTGTTTCCTGTTTTCTATTCTATGTTCTGAGCTTTCCTTTCTGAGCATCATCCAGAGCCTATGCTTGTGAACAGGTGAAGAGAAGGATCAGACTAGGCTTTCCTCTCTGTCTCATCGACCTGAGGTTTAAAACTGAAAGCCAGTGATTCTCAGATCTATTACATCTGTTGAGAAACTTTAAACTCTCTTTCTTAAATGACTACTTGGCATCGAGATTTACAACCTGAACCGAAGTTGCTATTTCCCTGATAAATACACATTATTAAATAAGTGAGTTAAAGGTACAAGATAATAATGTATAACAAAATGCTTAAAATTGAAAATGGTTAAACTTATTTGAATATTTTTAATATACATTTTATAAAACATGTATTAGGAAATATGTTTCAAATAGTTAACAACAAAACTATAAATAGATTAAGAGAAGAAATGTCCATGACTAATAAAGAGTAAAATATTTGTAGCTTGACAATAATATTAAAGAATGAAAATTATAAAATACTGAAGAACCAATTTCAAACTGGTACACTAGTTAAGCACAATGATTTGAAAAGTATACACACACAAACATTTGCAAATTCACACCCATAAATGTCTGTCATTAAACAACTGGAATGCCCAGGATGACATCTTCCTTTCTTTTCTTTTTGGAACCGGGGATTAAACTCAGGGGCACTTGACCACTGAGCCACATCCTCAGCCCTAGTTTGTATTTTATTTAGACACAGGGTCTCACTGAGTTGCTTAGGGCCTCGCTAAGTTGCTGAGGCTGGCTTTGAACTCGTGGTCCTTCTGCCTCAGCCTCCTGAGTTGCTGGGATTACAAGCGTGTGCCACCGTGCCCAGCTGACATCTTCCTTTCTTGTGTCATTAGAGACTGTCCACAGTCACCAGGACATGACTCCAGTGGACAGCCTAAGGAAACACTGTGGATTTATTTTTGCAATTGTTTTACTATATACTTTAGTCCTTGGTCATCACAGCACCTGACATTGAATCACGTTGCAATGGCAGTAGTTAGTCAAGCTTAAAGTTGACTCAAGCACCCTGGTCTGCTTGCCTGAAAATGGAATGACTATTTATTTAAGCTTGGATGACCAATGGATATGTTCAGTTGCCAAATGGGTGGCAGCTTTCCAATTCTTCAGGAACAAAAACATTGACTGAACAAGGAATTCAGAAGTCATCAGAAATTGCTAGGCATCATATAACTGTAGGTTCCTACATGTGCCTCTTCTTCACTGTGTCCTTGAGGGAAATTCATCAAGGACCTTACAGGCCAGAAGAGGAGAGCAGGCATGTGAGGGGACAGTTCTTCTGGGGAAAAGTAATGCATGGTGCGAGGAAAGGTTACCCTCTGAACTGCTAAGAGGAAAGTCATTCGTATTTGGGAATTAGAATTGATCATTTTGTTTAGGACAAACACATGAAGAATGAAAGTCAGCACGCATGGTCTAGAACATACTACTTTCCAACAAAAACATGATACAAGTCAAACATGTGAGTCTAATTTCTCTAGTAAGTGCATTTATAAAAAGGAAAGCATTGGCAATAAGATTTAGCAGTATACTTCAATTAGCCCCAGGTACCTGAATAATGGAATTTGAACATGTGATCAATATAAAATGTTAGATATAATGCATAGTTTTTAAGTTAGTCTTTGAAATCCCAAACTTATTTTACACTAAAAATATATCTCAATTCATTTTAAATTGGCAACAGAAAAATTTAGAAGAGTTTATACAACCGAGTAGTATAGTAGATTCACAAGCCATGGTTTTCTCAAACATAGGATTTTCCATTAATTAAACTGAATATAAAGGATTTTTAATTAAATGACTCAATGATAGATTTCCCCATGTCTTCCAGCTGGAGACATCCTGTTTCCCAGTGTTAGGAAATTAACTCAGTAACAACAAATAGTATTTAGTCATTAGATATGGCAATGCAGCTGACCTGGCAAGGAAAGTTATATCACATTGTTATACAAAAATGAAGCAGTTTATGAAGAAACATGCATTTTAAACATAGTTGCAAATGTAACTATGTAGAAATATATGGATAGATATACACATACAGAAAGACAGAGTGACATAGATTTTGACATTATACACTTAGGGTGTTCTTGTTGTTGTTTAATAATTGGTTTCTAAAAAACATTCTGACTTGCTATGTTTTATGATTTCCAGGTCCCATGTTACAAACACTTCTACCACACACAGTGATGTGGAAGCTGCCGATGTGATATCACTGAACACAGGAGTTGGGGAGAGATGCACCATTACGTAGTATTTCCAAGATACACAAGCAATAGATGCAAACAGCCTCAAGGAATAATAGATAAACGTGGTAAAGGAATTAAGAAGCCATGGATTTTGATTGCATAATCTCCTTGTTTTTAATAATTGTAATTTGATTTTAATAATGATTGTATTCAACAACTGATTCACAAAATTCCTGAAGAATTAATAATTGGATCCTGTAGGCTGGAATGAGCTGCCTCCCACACATCCCTGATTATGAATGAATTTACATCACAGAATGTGGCAGGGTCTACCAGGTGCCTAGTGGAATCTGGGCTTTCCACCACCTGGTCCATCATGGTAGTCAGAAACAGAATGGGTGCCCAGCCAGAGGCTATTGTCCATTGTCATTTGGCATTTGGTGTGTCACTTCAACCGAGTGGAACTGACTTTAGTACAGACCTACCTCTTCTACTGGTTGTTTACAGCAAGTGGTGGGGACAGAGATGCAAAGAGCCTAGATCCCTGAGTCACCAAGTGGGAAGAGTTAACCTGCTGGCAAGGAACATGGACTTCATGAGCCAATATGGATTTTTTTGAGTTAATTCTAAAGCTATGTGAAACAACTAAGGTTATCCCAAGCAATGCAAATATGAATTTTATTTTTACATATTCTTATTTTACAACAAAGAATATAGATTTGACTTAATAAAAATAAATAAAGGTGAATTTCATCATACAAAGATCAAAATGAAAATCTTATACATCACATAGATGTAAGGACATGAGATGTTCCAATGATTTTGTGAGCTATTTTAAAAATAATACTAAGACACATTAAACAAACTCTAACTTGGGAATCATTCCCTTTGATTTTATTTATAATTTGCTGCATAACTTAAATTTCTTCTTATAGATGATATAAATTATCTTTATCTTAGATAAAAAATAATCATTTTCAAAAACTGTATTTTATTAAAACAATATGTCCGATAATTTATATCTACAGAAATATAATCTTAACTGTAAGACTGCCTTTGGACTTTCTGTTTCCCCTGAGGGCTGGAATCCGTGTACCTGAAAGCCTCTGCCAAAGGTCCTAGAGGCTGATGAGCTGTGAACCTGAAACCACCACAGCTGTGGGGCCCAAGCTCAGCCTCAACATGTGAAAGGCTCTGAGGTCATCTCAAATATTATTTTTATCTATGTTCAAGGTTTACAATTACATAATGGAAGATCTAGGTTCCAAACAGCTTCTGAAGGACTTCTAATTTCTAGTTCTGATTAGAGGAAGTGTATTCTAATCCACTTCACCTAAACTTCTCTTGTGACGCTGTCTGACAGCAACTTGTAAGAAACTGTGTGAAACATGAAGAGAGAGGTCTAAAGAAGAATGTTCAAGAAAGAGTGCCATGGCAACTTCCAAAGCTTGCTGCTTTGTATTTTCAAGCAATGTAAAAAAATAAATAAATAAATGACAACAATACTATTAATAATAATACCTTATGTTTATTTAATTCCTTATGTTGAAAAACTTAAAACGTCTTTACATAGGTTGATGAAAATACAGACATTAACAAATTTAACTAATAAAATAAAAATTAATATTTATTAGTACATTGTTTCTACTTAAAAGATAAAACTGTTCTTGGGATGAAAATATTGGGAAATAACTAAAATGCATGCACACTAACCTGAAGGTATTCCTGTAAGATCATAAGAACTGGGGAATAAAATAATATATGAAATAACCTATAATAATCAAGTAATATCACATTAAACAAAACACAGTAAATTTCTGCCTTCAAAAAATCAAGGTGAAAATTCCAGCCTAATTCATTGATTAATTGAGACTGAGGGAAATTGATTGACCGAAATGAAATTCATTTCATATACAAGTCATTTCATCACATCAAAAATAAAGCATTTTTGTAACCAGAATGGAGAAGATAGTGCTCTGGCCATGCCCAGATGATTAGAGATGGCCTCTGACCTTGAGCTTATAGTCAAATGTACTTTAAAGACAACATAAAATTTGAGTATCTTAAATCAGTTTCCAGAATATACCCGTTGAAGTCAGCACTATAAAAACTCATTTCATAATAGGAAAGAATTGGGGAGTAGGGGTATTCTCTTATTACTTTTTTCTTTAAGTTCAAATGCCATATTTAAGTTTTCTGATTCACTTTTAACACATAGGTAAACCTGGACTTCATTTACAGAAGTAGTACTAGTGGCATTTCAACCAAAGAAACTGAGGGAGACAATGTAATTAACATATGGTTTTATAATTAACATGCAAATATATACCTGGGTTATAAGAAGTCCATAGATTTCTTCCAGGATAAAGGCAGTTATATACTGAAATCTTAGATTAAACAAATATTATGCTTGCCTTCTGTTATGCCTACAATGAAACAAAATTGCAAAATATAAAGGACATCAATGATTTTGTTTATAAATTGTACAGAATGGAAAAAATAAAATTGAAATGAGGTGGGTTGTGTTTATTTTTAATTGGGGACATTTAGTGTAGCATATATTGGAGGTCAATTAAAAAGATCATTGGGGAACCAAAAGAAAACAGAGCAGCATCTTAGAATCCGGTTTAAAGGCCGCATGAATGTGCCCTGACTAATATTTGCTGCAATCATATCTGTTAATCTGTTCTAAAGGCGTGGTCCTCACAGCTCAGTTGGAAAGCCTCCAGACCAGAGCAGGTCCCTGACCATGAGTTTCAGAAGACCCTCTGGAAGTGTTCATCTTGGCTTCTTTTAAATCACCCTATGCCTCACTGCAAGAGAGCACCTTGGAACTCATCAAATCTTAAATACACAATATTGATTTTAGATATGCTCCAACTTTCAAATATCTCAAAGGCATTAGCTAATCACAGGAGTAAATTGAAAAACAAAATAAGATGGAAACAAACCACTTGGGTATAATCAAACATAATTGTGAATGTTTGTGTATGTGTGTCAAGGGTAGAGTATAGTAGGAATCGCTTTGTTCTCCTCATCATACATTTCCTAGCTAATATGTGTGTTAAACTAGGCAATTCATCCTTATGATGTAATGCATGTAATAATAGTAAATGTCTGCCTTCTTAAAATCAAGGTGAAAATTCCAGCCTAATTCATTGATTAATTGAGACTAGCAGCCCCTGCCCACCTCATTGCAAGAGTAAATTGATTTTAGAGTTGTGAAAGAGTTTCATAAGCAGTAAGCCATCATGAGAAGATGATGTGAGTATTATTCAAGCTTGCCTTGTGTGACCACTACAGACTGCCTTTGAGCAAGAATTCCAGTATTTTCAGTGACTGATTTCAATATGGGCATCAATCAGGTACATATTGAAAGCTCATTAAGTGTAAGACTTAATATGAAAAGTTTTGGAAGTATGAAGATGAGTAATACACATTCCCTGCATTTAAGGAGTCTTTAATTTATTGGAAGACACTTTGGATGGAGAACAATTGGAGAATCAATCTTAGGTCTCAAGTTTTATTCCACAATAAAAATTAGCATTCCTGACTGAGTAATCCAGCAGCCATGATCTGTTTACCCAGAACAGAAGTCACTAGAGTTGTCAACTGGTAGGAGCACATAAATAGTAGCTTTGACAAGACTGGAAGCAGGACAGCCTAAGAATAAACTCCTGGGGTTCCAGTGTCAGCAGCCACTGCACTCTCATGGGCTTCACCTGAAGAACAGCACAAGGTTCTCATGCTGAAGATCCATGAACAAGACCTTCCTGACATTGACCAGGGACAGGATGAATAAACACAATAAAACTGAACCAGAGATTTCCCTAATAGCCAAGTCCTACTCCCCAGGGTAAAGGACTCCACCAGAGCTCAATTCTGAAATCCTATCCCAGCCAGAGGAAGGGAGGTTTACCCCTTTCAGCCCTATCTAACCTGCTATATCAAGTAAGACAGAAAAGTAAAAAGTAATAAAAGTCATAGTCAAGAGGAGACAGGGCTCACAGAAACCAACTGGGAACACCAATGCTAGGAAAAGGATGGGGTGGGCGGGTGTCCAGCACCCGTGAAGGCAGAGCTCTAAAACACACGTCCATCCAAAGGCTGTAGAATAACCCTCAGCTGCATATCCCATACCCACAGCCAGCAAAGCCCCAGGTTAATAACAGTGCCTGGTGGCCGAAAGAGCAGCAAACTACACACTAAGGAGCTGTTGATGGGAAATCCTCAAAACCCAGAGAGCAGGCAAAGAGCAGCCCCCTGCAGGCACGGGAGCTGCTGGTATCTCTAGTTACACAAACACTGAATGCACGCACATGTTAGCCCCACTCATATACATTTTCACACAAAATGCCTCTTTACTTCAATGTCTATTATCTAAAAAAACATGCCTGGCTTGAGCACAAAAAGTGCAAAGTATGTGAAAAGACCAAAACCAAACAGCCTGGAAAACACAAAGCAGCCATCGAAATGAGGCTCAGATATGACTCAGATGTTGGAAATTGTCAAATGAGGAATTGAAAATAACAATGAGGAAAATATGAAGGGCTCTAAAGGAAAAGGCAGAGCACAAGCAAGAACACCTGTGTTATGCAAGCAGAGAAATGTAAACCCTAACAACGAAAGAAAGGGAATCCCTAGACATCAAAACACAGTAACAGAAATGTGGTCATAGGAGACTTTCCGTGGCTGACAAAAGAATCTGCAATCTTGAGAAAAGGTGAATAAAAACGAACACATGGCTGGAATATCAAAAAAGAATAAAGAAAGTGTTAAATACTTGAAGTAATAATGTCTGAACATTCAATAATTAATAATGCACACTGGAGCTCAGATTCAGAAAATAAAAAAATACAAAGCAGTTTTAATATTAAAAAAAAAAACAAACACACCTAGGTGGATCATATTCACACTGTCCCCAAAACTGCAAACAAACAAACCTTAAAGAAAAGCATAGAGAGGGGAAAGAAATAGACGCACTACCTTGCTTTACCTACAGAGAAAAAAGTATATCCTTGGGCTTCTCATCAAAAACAAAGTAAGAATTGAGTGGAGAGCAAGGAAAGACTTTTTAAAAGAACAAAAATGAACATTGTCCCTAGTAGTTCTGTCCCTTGAGAAGAAAAAACAAAACAAACAAACAAAAAAATCTTTTTATAGGTCAAAATCCTAGATCTTTAAAAAAAAAAGAGTGTAAGAGAAGGAAAAAATGAAGGTGAAATAAAATCCTTTATTTTTCTTGGTTTTAATAGATCCAAAAGATAACTTTATATAAATTCAACGGTAGTGAAAATGAGAGTTTATGGACATATG